>RJWM01034477.1:0-19672 GCA_004363535.1 Dasyprocta punctata | reverse complement strand
TTTTGCTTTTTAAAATTAAAAAAATACAAAAAAACCCCAAAACAAAACCAGCAAGAGAAAAATAACCTATTATGTTGAAGCATGCTTTGATAAATTAACAGCTGACTTCTTATAAAAAGCTGTAAATTACAGAATGCAGCAGGACAGTGTCTTTGAAATGCAGAGAGAAAGAGCCTGTCAACCAAGTGTTCTATATCTAGCAAAACTACCCTTGTAAAACCAAGGAAAAATTCCCAGGTAAACAAAAAAAAGTATGAGAGAATTCATCATTAGCAGCTCTTCACTACAGGAAATAGTATGAAGTACTCTTTAGGCTAAAATGAAAGGATTTTTTTATTGCAACTCAAATTCATACAAAGAACTCAAGAGCAAATAAAAGTAATTCCATAGGGCCATCCTGAACTACATAGTGCGACCCTGCCTCAAAGAAAGCAGGGCTGGGAGTTTGGCTCAGTGGCTTACGTGCCTGCCTGGCAGACTCAAGGTTGTGAGTTTGCTCTCCAGTACTGATGAAGAAAAAAAAAGTAATTCCATAGGTAAATGTAAAGGTAGCACATGGTTGAAATTCTTTTCTTATCCTATCTGATTTTAAAAGATAAGTACATAAATGAATAATTATGAAACTTTGTTGATGGGATTACAGTGTATGCAGATGCAATTTTTTGATAATATCAGTGTAAAGGTAGGGAGAATGGAGGTTAGCCATACTGGAACAAAATTTCTGTGCTGGTGAAAGTGATTTAAATTGACATTATTTGGATGTTTTAAGTTAAAATGTTTATTATAATCCTCAAAACAAGAATAAGAAAGTAACAAAAATATATAGTAAAAGAGTAATAAGAGAATTAAAATGGTGTGTTGGAAGATACTTAATTCAAAAGAAGTCAGTAATGGAGTAGTAGAAAAATAAAAAATGTGTAATACATATAGGGCAGCAAAATGGAAGATGTGCATATTAAGGAATTTACAATTATGTTAAACATAAATAGAGAAACATTACAACCAAAAAGCAGAGATTGGACACTTGCCTAGAATACCCAAGACTCTGGGTTCAGTCCCCAGCACAAAAAAAAAAAAGCATAGGTAATCAGAATTGACAAAAACAAATAGTGTCTTTCAACTACATGCTATCTATAAAAGATGCTCTCTATATTCAGATCAGATGCAAATAAGTTGAAAGTCAAATGGCAGAAAATGATAAATCATGAAAGTAGCCACTGAAAGAGAGCTCAAGAGGACATAATATCAACCAAATAGACTTAGAGACAAAAATTGCTACAAATGAAATAGACATTTTATAATTAAAAAATTCAGTCTATCAGGAAGACATGACAGTTAAAGGCATACATGCGTCTAATAACAGAACTTCATAATACAGGAAGAGAAACTGTCAGAAATGAAGAGAGAAATAGAAAATTCAACAATCGTAATTTGAGACATTTTTATCCTACTTTGGATAAGAATTAGGCAGAAGACCAACAAGAATATAGATTTGGAAAAGACAATGAAATTAGACCCAGCAATCATCTATAGAATAATCCACCCCAAAACAGTAATGTTCTTCTCACGTACATGTGGACCATTCTCAATAACTGATCTTACTGTGAAAGGAAGAGTAATGGCCTCCAAAGATATCCATGCTCTAATTTCTAGAACTACGTTACCCTGGATGACAGGACACTTTGCAGGTGTGATTAAGGGTATGAATCTTTAGATGGGGAGATCACCCTAGACCTATGGCTACTTGTATCATTGAAAGCTCTAAACGGTTCACCATCACTGTCTTGGATTGTATGGGTGGGTTCAACTGAAATGCACAAATGTCTTAAAGTAGAGACCTTTTCCTGGCTGGGCTACAGAAGTGAAATGGAAGCAGGAGGAGACAATTAGAGAGCAAAAAGTCCTTGATTCACCACTCCCAGCTGTGAAGATGAGGAAGGGGGCCATGAACAAAGGATTGTTCTAGAAGCTGGCAACAGGCCAGCAGACAGTCAGCAAAGGAATAGGAACTCAGTTTGCAAGTGCAAGGAACGTAATTCTGCCAACACCCTGAATGAACAAAGGAACTCTCAAGAACTTCCACAGTGGAATACAGCCACACAGGAACCTGTTTTCAGTCATGGGGGTCTGTGTCAGATCCCTGACCAACCAAACTGAAGATAGTAAATTTGTGGTGTTTAAGCAGCTAGTTGGTGGTAATTTGTTATGTTAGCAGTGGAAAACGAACATGAATAAAACAAGTCTCAGGTTGAAATTGTACAGAATACATTCTCCAACTATGGTGGAATAAAGTTCAAGATCAGTAACAGAAATAAATCTAGAAAATCTACAAATATGTAGAAATTAAGTCCACCGCTAAATAATCAATAAATCAAAGAATAAATCACAGAAAATTTAGAAAAATTTTGTGAGAGGAGTGAGAATGAAATCACAACATATCAAAATTTATGAGATGCAGCCAACACAGTACTTAGAGGAAATATGTAGCTGTAAATATCAAATTAGTAAGCTAACCTTTTACCTTAAGAAACTAGAACAGAAAGAGTAAGCCAAGCAAGGATAAAGAAGAGCACAAAAAAGAAAGTTAAAATAAATGTACAGTACAAATATACTAGAGGGGGAAAAAAGGGTCTAAATAGTTGCCTTAGCAAAAAGGTAAAAAAATTGGGAAACTTAGTTTTGCTGAGTGAGAAAAGAAAAATAAGGAAGACTCAAATTATTAATATATCAGGAATAAAAGAGGAGACATCATTACCAAATTTATATCAATAATGTGCTATAATAGAAAACTATAAATAATTGTATGGCAGCAAATTTTTAAACTGTGAACTGGAAAAAAATTCCTAGAAAGACATATATGACCAAGAGTACCTCAAGAACAAATATAAAATTTTAATAGAGCTATAATAAAGAGATTGAATTAGTAATCCTAAAGTGGACCACAAAGAAATGTTCAGGATCAGATGGTTTCACTGGTTAATTTTACCTAATATTTTGAAGAATATTGTTACAGTCTTCAACATCTCTTCCAAAGATAGAAACACAGGGTTAACTTCCCAACTTAATCCATGTCATAATTATTGTGATACTAAAATCAAAGACTTCAGAAGAAAACAACATGCCAATATCTCTTACGAATATTCATTCAAAAATCCTCAACAAACTACTAGTATACCTGTTATAGCTTGTGTTTAGATGTCCCTTCAAAGCCTCATGTGGTCATAGGCGGGGTTTTTTTCAGAGGTGGCTGAATCTAGAGCATGTGTGATTGTTTCATGGTGCAATGCTAGGATTAAGGGTGCTGGAATTAAGGGTAGATGATTACTAAATCAATCCACTGATTGGTTTGGCATCCACCCTAAGCCCAGTAGCCTAGATAGACTATAAAACGGCCAGAAAGAAGCTGCTAAGGTCATTTGGATTTACTGCTTGCTGCCTTTTGCCTACCTGTTTTGCCATGAATTGCTTCTCCTTTGGGACGCCCCTCTGCTGTGCTACCCTGCCTTGGAGCCAGCCAACTATGGACTGAACCCCTACAAACTGTGAGCCAGATAAACCTTTTCTCCCTTAACTTTGAGTGTTGGGTATTTCATCTCAGCAACAAGAAAAGTAACAAAGACAATACCAAATCCAGGAACATATGAAAATTATTACAAATGATGATCAAGTGTAATTTGTTTAGAAATGCAAAAGTAGTTTTATGTAAGAAAATTAAAGCAATGTGCCACACATTAAATAAATTGGAGGACAAAAAGCACATAATATCAATAGATGAAGAAAAAGAATTTGACAGAATCAACATCCTTTCATGATAAAAACACTCATCAAACTAGAGCTAGAGGAGAACTTTGAAAACCTGATAAAAGACATCTACAAAAAACCCATGGATAACAACATAATTGAGAGCAAAAGACTAAGTGTTTTTTTCCTAAGATCTCTGTGGACTGTTCATTTCTCATCAGGCCTTCTGTTTGCCTGGAAAAGTCTGGCAAACATGGATCTGTTTTCCTTTTTTATAATTTTGTCATTTGAAAAATGGTATAGAGATAGAATTGTGTCCTATGACTGAAGACACTTTGTTCATTTAGTGTCCTTCAGATCTATCCAATTTGTTCACATGTCAGTAGTTGGCACCTTTTTATTCTGAACATTGTCATGGACTATCAGTTTGCTTTACTCTTCTCCAACAGAGGGACATGTTGGTTGTTTTTCTGTTTTTGGCTCTTGTAAGAAAATAGAAAATCTTCCAGATGCAGGACCTGGTAGAGAGTCCCTAGACATGGTACTAAAAACCGATAAATTTTCATCAAAATAAAAAACTACCTCTGCAAAAGATTCTACTGCAAGGATGCAGGACAAGCTCCAAGAGGAGGAAATGTTTGTAAACCCTGCGTCTGACAATGGGCTGTACATACTCCAGATCTGGAGTACGTAAATGAGTCTTAAAACTCAACAGTAAAAGGTAATTCAATTAGCATTGGGCAATAGATGAAGAAATGTTTCATGGTAGAGGCAACTTAGCACAGGAAAAGATGTCTAACATGCCAGGCCCCGAGGAAATGCAAATTAAGATCATTAGACCAAATCGCCAAGCACTTATTAGAGCAGTTAAAATAAAAAAGCCATGAGAAAACCAAATGCTGGCAAGGATGTGGAGAAACAGAATTTCCCCTTCCTCAGCGGAATACGAAATGGAAAACAGACTCACAGTTGCTTCAAGCAAGCAGAAAGTGAGTAAACAAACAACAAAGTGTGCAGTTACTATATGATCCAGCAACTGCATCCCTGAGCATATATAAAACAAATTAGAATTTACATCCACACAAGAACCTGCATGTGATTGTTTAGCGTGGCTTTAACTGTACTGTTTTTAATGATGGATAATTTACATAGAAGAAAATGGATGAATCTTAAATGTTACATTAAATGTGTTTTGGCAAATTCATGCACTCTTGTAATCTGTCCTTTATTAGACTATTTAGAGCCCCAGAAAGTTCCTTTGGAACCCTTCCACCTAATCTCCACCTTGTCACAGAGTCTCCAAACCCCAAGATAACTGCTAGTCTGATATCTTCACCATGGATTAGCTTTCAGATGAATGAAATCGCACCCCAGCCCTTCCTTCATGCCTGCCCTCCCTTACCTGGGAACGTGCCTGCGTCCTCCTGTTTAGTGCATCAATAGCGCGTTTCTTTCTTATCACCTGTGAGTAGTTCAGGTGATTGTTCATTCTCCTTTTAGTGTGCATTTGGATCATGTCCAGTTTTTGTTTTTCATAAAGAAAACATTTATTAACATTGCTGTATTAGTCTTTTTTTTTAGATAGGAGTCTTTACTTCTCTTGGATAAAAACCCAAGAACGGAAAAGTTAGATCATATAGTAGTGTATATATGTATATTGGTAAGATATTTATAAATTAATTTTACTACTTTACCAGGAATATGTGAGATGGGTCTATTTGAAGTCCATATACTGCACACATGTTTTCGAGGGACTTACTGCTCACTTGTAGGTATTCTTATAAAATGTTTGCTCAGGTCCTTCGTCCATATTTTAAATTGGGATTTTTATTATTCAGTTATAGAATTCTTGAATAAGTCCCTCATTCTTTTTTTTTTTTTTTTTTTTTTGCAGCATCGGGGATTGAACTCACAACCTTGTGCCTGTCAGACAGGTGCTTAAGTCACTGAACCAAACTCCCGACCCTGTCCCTCATTCTTTTATGTTTTGTGTTCATCTTTGGCTATTGATTTTCTTACAGATGAAGTTTTAAATTTTGATGAGGTCCACTTTATCAATGCTTCTCTGTTGTAGTTGTTACTTGTCTTGTCTAAGAAATCTTCCTAACAGAAGATCTCCCTAGCGGAAGGTAGTCTGTGTCTTGCTGTAGAGCTCTCTTGACTGTGTCCAGCCTGGTGGCCCAGGCAGCGACCCAGGCGGGGGATTGGTAGTGACCCGTGAGGACAGGTACAGTGAAGAGGTTTTGAAACCTGATTGGAGAAACGGTCAGCCTGCCTGGGAGAACACTGTCACTCTAGAAAGCACGAGTGCAGAAAAACACGCAGCTCCCGCCCAGGACAAAGGCGGGTAGGGCTGTCCCTCCACAGCGCCTCTGCCTTCCCCTGCTGACCAGGGGGACCCTCCATCATTCCGCCTTCCTCTTGGTCAGAGCCAGCCACCAGAGGGCGCCGTGAGAGCAGGTTGCAGTCCAGTCTAGCACCCTGGGCAGAGGGGACTCAAGGCTGGGCAGCTGGCTGCCCATCCAAGGGTGCTGTGCCTGGCTCTCCGGGTCAGGGGAGGCACTGTGAGCCATGAGCGGTCACATGGGAAATAGGGGGGAGGGTGACCTCACTCAGACTCAGCAAGGGGCCCCCTCCATGTGGTAGAAACCTGGGGCCATCAGGGAAATAAAGGCAGCCCGGAAAGAGGAGGTAAGGTTGATCCCAAAGCCAGTAACTCCCTGATCTGATTATCCCAGGGGAGTCTGGGGGACATGGCAGGGTCCGGCGCCTGGGATGGGCCAGCCAGCTGCAGGTCAGGACAGTTGTGGCCAATATCCCACCAGATCAGGGTCAGAGAGGAGATGACCAAGTCCCGTTTCATTTAGGTGCAACTCATGACTTGGGCTGCAGAAAGGCTGGAAACAGGAACCTATGTGTGAAGACAAGACATCATGGTGGGCAGGTGGCAGCTCGCTCGTGGCCATACTGTTCACTGTAGCAGCGAGTCATTCTGGGAGAGGCGACTGAGTCCTGACAGGAGGGTGTGGCTCCAGAACTGGGGCTCCGGGAAGAGCTGACAGCCAGAGTGAACCAGGTCCCATGTCTAAGACGCCCTTGAGAGAGGCTGTTGGGAGCCCAGCTCCACAGTGCATCACAGAGCCAGGCAAGCCCTGACCACCAAGATGGCACCCAGGATTCCTGTCAGGGGTTGTCCTGAGGGCCAGGTCAAGAGCTGGATTGGGTGGCAGGGGAGCAAAGATAGCCATGGCCACGGGAGCATTGCACGGGGTCCACTTCGGCCCAGTCTCACGTGGGAGTTTGGATGCCTGTGGCCTTAGGCGTGCAGGGAAACCAAGGCTCAGGCTGGGGCTCTTGGAGGAGTTTCAGAAGCTTCTGGTCTTGGGGAAGGAGCTGAGGAGATCGCTACCTGCTCCCAAGTGAGGGAACAGAGATATGGAGGAGAGCACGCAGTCCAACTTCAGAAAGGCAGGGACGGAGCCCAGCCTCCTCTCCGGGAAGTTACACAGGGCGCGGGCTGGATGGCCGGAGGAGACGGCTGTGTGTCAGGGTGGCAGTGCCTCCAACTCTGGGCTTAGCTGGCCGTGCTCACGGTCCACGCTGCGGCCAGAAATCCTCCTAAAACCCGCTTTCCTGCTCGTCCCCTGGAAAGGGTCCTGTTTTCCCCGGGAGTGCTTTGAGCTTCTCAGCCTGGCAGCCTGAGTCCCCTAACCTGGCCACCAATGCCTTCCTCTTTTGACCCCACCCCCTCCGCTGACATTCACGGCCCACTCCTTCCTGGAGTCTGGTGCAGACCACACACCTTCTGCTGGCTGCTCCACCCTGGCCCTGGAATGTTCTCGCTGGTCCTGTTTACCGCATAAGCTCTGAGTCATCCTGTAAGCTGCTCACACTCCCCCTCCCCAGGCTGCAGCACAGCCAGCCTCAGCCAGGTAGTGGGTAGGCGCTTGGCCACAGTCACAACGCCGCCTGCCATCCCTAAATTCATCTCTGTCCTCCCTGCCCAGAGAATGCTGGAGGTGCCCGAGGGCTCGCCCCACAGGCAGCCGATCCTTCCCGCTCCAGGCCACACAGTGAAAAGGCCACGCCCGACATTCCAGCCTGCCCTGCCAGCGGTGTCGAGTGGGGCCTGTGTGTGTGTCCCCAGCAAGGTCCTCAGGCCCGGCTGGGCTGGTGGGGGGTGGCAAGCTCTCACCAACGGTCTCTAACAGGAGTGCAGGGGCATAGCGGGGAACAGGGCTGGGCCTCGGAGCTGCCAGCAGCTGCCACCTCTGTGTAGGTCCCTCTCCGGACAATTGTCACCAAGGCCGGGGGATTCCTTCCACAAGGAGCCCAGACAGTCTGCTGAGAATCTGAGACCTAGGAAGACAGCCCAGGCTCACGGCTTTGTGGGGTCTTCTGTCCCTAAATTCTTGCTGTTGTTCACTGAAAACTATCCAATGAATGGTCACCAAGTGTTTAAAAATGAATGAAAGAAATGAAATACTCGCCTTCGTGGGGTTCACAGCTTCTCTGAGGGAGACTTGGAGGCAGACAGGATGTCAGCAGCCGTGATTCTGTGTAGCAAAGGTTGTTAGTTGCTAATAAAACATATGTGAAGGGCCGTTGGAAGTTCACCGAAGCCCCCGCAGGGGAAAGCCGTGCCTCTGCTCACGGAGGGACGCAGGACTCCATGTGCGGGACCCGCTCTGCCCTCGCTTGGCTGCTGGCCTGGTCCAGCTCCTGAGATCCGAGAACAGAGTGCCTGGTGTAATGTCTTCACCGCCACCACCGCCACCACCACCAACAACCGTTTCCATTGCAGGGCTGGGAAGTGGAAAAACTTTCACTTTTTTCCCACCAGTGGGTGGAGGATGACTAAGGAAAGTCCAGGGGTTCTGGCTAAAGTGATCCAACAGAACTCGGGCTGCAGGCAGGCAGGGTGACCAGGCATTGCTGGGGGACAGGGAGGGTGAGGAGCCGATCACATGCACGGGGTGGGGAGTTCTTGCTGAAGCGACTCAGCAGAGATCTTTCTGGAAGTGGATCTGACAAGAAAGGGCACCGATGGCCTAACAGGAGGCTCAGGAGCCTGACTGTGGTGTGGCCACCCCAGACTCTGTCACAACTCCTATTGAGGTCACTCCAAGCAGACCCCAAAATGCCTTTGTTTGTCTATGTAAACAAAAAAGCCCCAAAGATGACTTTCAAAAATACACCAGGAATGTGACTTTGGATGAGAAGTGCTGGAAAGACTGTTCCAGCAAGAGTGACCCAGAGCTGCTGAGGGTGCTCCCCATGTCCTAGCAGGTCCCCTTCCTGCCCCGGCCACCACGAGTCACCGGAGAAAACACTCAGCTGGGGTCCCCTCTGAGGAGGCCCCGTTGCCCGCTGTCGTGCTCCTGTTTCCGTCCCATCCCAGTGCTCTCTCCGGGACAGGAGTGTCCGTTCTGTCCCCTCAGGATGGTGACTAAACCTTATGTGTCCCCGGCCGGGCCCCATCCTGGACAGGACGCCATCTCCTGGACAGTCTTGGTGGCTGTAGCTGTGCCCCGGGTTTCTGTTTGGCCACACAAGGCCCATTTGGGGTGAACTGCAAGAGAATCCCGTGCTCCCAAACTGGCAGGCTCCGGAGGGCAGGGCAGAGGAGCCCTCTTCCTCCTTCCCGAAGCCCTGGCAGAGCAGCTGTGACTCAGCACTGAGGGGAAGTCCAGGGTGGGACTTGAACTCAAAAAAGAAGCAAACAGAGCCCTCTCCCAGGGCTGCTAGGGGGCACCACACTCGGACGCCCACCGTGAAAGGCGGGTGTGACATTTGCGGTTCCATGGTGTGGCTGGGCCTTTGGGAGCTGATTAAGGCAGGGGAGGTCATGGGGCGGGGTCCTCACGATGGTTCTAGTAAGGAAGAGCTGGAGCTGCCCTCCTCTCTGGTGTGGGCACCCAGGACAGGCCCTGCGCCTGGGAGTGCAGTGCACGGCGCACAGCCCTGACTTCCCGGGGACGCGGGGAGCAGGCAGGCACTGTCGGAGCCCCCAGCACCCACAGAGCTTTGCTGTGGCAGCTCGAGCAGACTAAGAAATCCTGGCACAGAGCGGCCGCCCCCACCTCCCCTGGCATCCACCGATGACCCCCCACCCAAAGGTTTGAGGCCTGGGGTCCCTCAGACAGCAGCCATCAGGGTGAAGGGTCACGCTGCCCCGGTGCTTCAGTATTTTGGGTACCACTGGTGTTAGATTAAAACACAGGGCCCTCCAGTTCTTTTGGTGTAGGAGAAACAAAACTCCCAGTGTGTTAGACGTCAGATGTGCAGGGTTTGTGTCCCCTGAAGTCAAAGAATAGGTTCCAAGGGGCAGGGCAGATTAACAGTAGGACAGGTTTATTGAAAGACAGCTCCTGAGAGACAGAAGGGGTCCCAAGTGGGTTGCCACCTAGGCCCTTCATCAGGGTGATCGATACAGCAACTCACAATGTGGGTCAAACTATAGTCAGCCTGTAGGATGACACATGTTAATATTGACCCAGTGAGGAAGCGGGTGCGTAGCGGGGTTGTATGGTGTCATCAATCTTGGCTTATCTATGACTTCTGAAACAGGAACATTTTGGGGAAGGGGTGGGTCCAGATGTCCTGGTCCCCCACCTGGGTGTCTGATGCCTATCTGGACTCCATGGGCTGGGTGGTGCAATGTACAGTATAGTCCGAAGTTTCTCTTTACCCCCTAGGGAAGTGTGTGAGTCTGGCCACTCTATGATTTTATCTTGAGGCCATACCTTCTTCAGATGTGCCTTCAGCCACAGTTTTGATGACTTTATTTTTTCTGCTGACTCCCTTGCGGGCCCATGCCTGTTTCTAGCTAATTCAGCTGCCTGTAATATTTTGATCCTTCTCTCACTGACAGGTCTGTCCTAGGGTTGCCTTCCCTTGAAGCTGTGATGTCTTTGACCAATAGGGACTGGGAAACAGTTACCTTGTGACTCAGAGAGGGAGGAAGCGGGGAGGAGAGGAGGGGAGTGAAAGATGGGGGGAAGGAGGACAGGCAGAGAGGGAGGAGAGGGAGAGGGGGAGAGAGAGGGAGGGTCTAGATCAGAGTGCCATGGAGCCGGCACAGGGCAGAGCCAGGCCCCACCACCCGTCCGTGTGAGCTCAGAACCCGCGCTGTGTTGTCCCCCAATCTCTCACAGCATGGTGTGCCCTGTACCCTCAGGGCCACACTCTAAAATGTGGGCACCGAGTCCCGATCAGAGGCCGAGGCCTTGGGCCCTGAGAAGGCTCTGGTGGGGGTGGGGGCAGGTGGCCTGAGCTAAACTTTAGAGGAAGAGCTGGGCTGCTTATGATGTGGAGATGTCACTCCTGGGAGAGGGCAAACGCTGTGGCCCTAGATGGCAGATTGCAGTGGACCCGATGGAGTGAACTCTGTGAATCAGTTTTTGGGGGAGACTGAGCCACCTGAGGAGGCTGCGAGTTCCCATTGTTGGAGGCAGCTAGATGTACCCCATGTACCCCAAAAACACCCAACTACCCCAGGGCGACAGATGTTGGGTGAGTGCCACTGCGGGCAGTCAAAGTGCAGTAGGAAGAAACCAGGTGACTTTTAAAAGCCCCTTCCAAGCTTGAGATGTCCGAATTTAGAGTATAACACCATCAGTGCATGGAGACTATCGTTACCCACAGAAGTCATGCCCAGGGCAACATCAGCAGGCCCCTTAGCTCTCGAAACTCTGCTTCTGGCCAATGAAACCAACCTTGCTGTGGCCCCTGGTACGAATCAAAGACCCTGTGTGAACATGCAGGTGTTTATTATTCTGAAAGCCCAGGCAACAGCCAGGAGGATGGGGCTCAGGTCTCTGAAGGTCTCCGGGCTTGGTGGCCTTGGGTCAGGATGAGTCATGCTCAGGGCGTGGGACCATCCCCTGGGCTGTGTCACGGAAGGCCGAGCCTCTAGGACACAGTGTCCTTGGGTCAGGCTTTGGCTGGTGGCTGATAAGGAAGCACATAACTAAGACACTTGTCAGAGACCCGTGTTCCCTGGTCCCGCGGGAGGTCCCTGATGCAGCAGATGGGAAAGGGCCAAGGTATAACCGGTGCCCGTCAAGCTCAGGAAGGCTCTGTCTAGGAGGAGGAGATGGCCCATGAGCCCTTGAAGGCCTGCATATTTGTCCAGCAAGAGCTTTGCTTAAGTTGACCTTGGGCACATGCCCGGAAATGACCTGGGGGAGAAGATGGAAAGAGGAACCCGAGCCACTGTCATCTTTTGGGTCATACATGTTGGCAGGGAAGCACGGGGAGACAGAAGACTGGAAGCTAGCTGAGGTCCCCCAGCACCCACCCGTGGCCAAGGTCATGCAGCAGGGCCGGGGGCCCCTGTTTCTAGGCCTCGGCTCTGGTTCCGCAGTGACTTCATGAGTCGCTGCCCACCAGGTTCAGCAGGGCGTTCTTGTAGTCACCGCTGGTGTCGTCCTGAGGGCAGGAGGCAGAGGAGGGTTAGCAGGGGTGTCAGTGCTCCACCTGACTGTCATTATTACAGAGGGGCGTGCTCCCTGGGTGGGGCCTGCCCCTTCAAGGGGTCCAGGTTGTGTCATCCCTCTTTCTTGCTCTTCATTTTGGAGGGTTCCTTTGTGTCACCTCTGGAGCCCCCCAACAGGGCTACTCCACCCCCACTGGCTTACTCTGCATGATGCATGATGTGTCCAGTGGCTGCTGGTGTTGCTCTGGCCCCAGGCTGAAGGCTTGGGGTAGAGTAGGTAGGGCTGGGGCCCGAGCGAGTTCCGCTTTGCTATGGGGAGTTTATATCCCCTGGAAACAATCTCTTCCTTGACAATTTAGGAACATTTTCTCATTGATTTTAAACTTAACCTTTTTTGGGGAAACTATGCATTTTGTCAATGTTTTCAAATGTATACACTGTGCATGGAGTTTTCGTGTGCATCCCCGTCAGTTTCTACATGAGAGTTTTTAGCATGGGCAGGTCTGTTGGAAATCATTTTTGCCCTGATGACACTATGGAAAGTCCTCCACACTCAGAAAAGTAGTTGGCCAATTTAGTCACAGCTGCAGCTGAGTTTTCTTAAGTGACCTGAGGCACAGGTCAGAGAGGCTAGGCTTCAGGTTTGGCTGGACAAACAGCCGTCCTCCAGTTCCCCAATCCCGAGCCTGCGGGGTCTCTTTCGGCAGCGGGGCTCAAGGTTACACAAGTGGAGGGGGTCGTTTTTACTAACAGTGTTTTGATCTTCAGGAGTGTGGCCAGCGCGCTATCTAACTGGGCGCTGGGAAGGAGCAGGGATCTCTCTGGGGCCTTGGGTCACCATGCATAGCTTGAAGACTTTAGTTGGACGGTCTGTGGTGACGCAGCAGGAGCCAGTTGGCCTGAGCTGAGCCCTCCTGTTTCCTGGCCGGGACATCTAAACCGTGCCAAGTATCTTTCCAGCGCTTGCCGCATCCCCGCCTTCCTGCTGCTCTGTCCTCAAACATCTTGGAACAGAAGCGTCTTTGCAAACGTGTGGGCTCCAGGACCCCCCACAGATACCGAAATCTGTACCTGCTGGAGAGCTTTATGTAAATGGCCTGTAACCCATGTATGCTCTTTAAATCATTTCTAGGTTACTTAAAGTGCCTACACCAACGGAAACGCCTCATGATACTTGATATACTGCACCGCTCAGGGAATGATGACTATAATAGAACTCTGTATGTGTTTCATGTACATGCAATTTTTTCCTGAGTATTTTTGATCTCCTGTTGCTGGAATCCACGCATGTGGCACCCACAGAGGCAGAGGGCCACCCACCTGGATGGTGAACTGTGTGTTTCTTGGAAAGTATAGTTAGCAATCGACATTTGTACCAGGAACTTGACTTGGGAGCCAGTGAAGCCTTGGGGACTTATTTGTCTTGATTTGACTTCTGCTAATGAAGTTGTCAAGGTCTCAATTTGCATTAATCACTAGATGAACTGCTTGTCGCCAGGTTTTAGCAGTGTAACGATCATTCTGAGTTTGAAGACACTGGCGCTTTCACTAAGTGGGATCTGGTTAGGCGACTCACTGGGGCCCATCCAATTTATGTCCTTAAAAGTTGACTGCCAGGACTACTTAAATCCAGTGGGGGCCCTGATTCCTACCAAAGTATTCATCCTCATTGACACCTTCGATGCGGCTCCTTCTGCACGACTTTGGTGCATTTACAAAGGGGCAAGTGTAACCTGGATGCAGAGACAGCTGTCTGGGCTGGACACAGAGCATCCAAAAATGCTTCTGTCACTACAAGCTCCCCGCACCTCCGTCCTTCCCCCTAGTCACACTGCCTCCTTGCTGTGTGCTGCATGTACCCCAGGGTAATCAGTGAAATATCCCAATCACTCCTGGGAGGGGACAGGCATTTGAGACATTGATCACCGCATCCAGGTCTCCCAGTAATGCCCCCACACTCCCTGCTCTTGGAGCTGGAGCTCGTGCTCACCATGATCATGCTGCTGAGGGTCTTGCCGTACATCTTACTGAACTGATGCTTGATAAGGTTTAAGTCAACCTCACACCTGGAGACGATGATCCTGATGAGTGTCCCATCGCATGTCCCCGCTCCCTGGACGAGACAGAGACAACAAACTGTCACTTCTCACCTCTCCTGCCCGACTCTGCAGGGCTGGGCGAGGCTGTGGGCTTGGGTTCTGGGACTTAGGGAGAGAGGGAGAGGCAGCAAGGAGCCGGGGAAGCACTCCGAGCGAGGGAAGCTGGGGCAGTGCAGGGCGTGTGTGGTTGGTTTGCCCCACAGGGTCTGGATACAGAACGCTCACTGCGCCAAGGGGAAGACGTCTCCCGCGAGCGACAGCTGCGTCAGTCATTCACTGGCCTCACAGTTTACAGGGGGACTTCCTGCAGCCCAGTCTCTGGCCTGTGGGAATCCTACTTCCTCTTTTATTTCTGGGCAGGAGTGGCCAGAAGGCTGGGATTTGTGGAGATATCTTTACTTCAGGCAGGCTCAACAACCAAACACCAGAAAAGTGGGGGAAACTAATCTCATTCTTTCTCCCGTCTTGTTCCAGAAACCAGTGCTGCAACCCACAACATGAGGCTGGGGTAGGCTTTTGGGCACTAAGCACATGGGGGTTGGCACCCTGCGCCTTTGAGCAGCACTGCGGTGCCCTCCCTCTGAGCTTGCCCCAGGCAAGGGTGGCTTGGTTCCTGGAAGTCACTGCCTAGGACCCCAGGACCACATCTGCCTGACTGGCCTGGGAACATCTCTACTGGCCGGGGTTCAAGTCACAGCTTGGCCTCGAAGCAGCGGTGTGACCTCAAATTCATGCCCCATGAGGGGGCGGTGACGCAGGATTGTTGCCCAGGTTCAGTGAGCAGGCATCTGCTCAGCTTCGCCTTCAGGGAGGTGGCTTCCCTTCCCTGGCCTCAGCTTCCCCTCTGAGAACCAGCACCCTCAGATTCATAGCGATTGGAATGAGAAACGGGAACCCCCCGGGTCGGGGACAGTGGTACTCTGAGCTCCTCAGCCGTGCAGTTGGTGCTGGGTTGGGGAGATGGCAAGGGAGGCAGCAACAGCACCCCAGTCACCTTCATGGCGTAGTACAGTCTCTCCGCAAAGTAGCTGTGCAGGTTCTGGGTGCACTTCACTGGCAAACAAGAAAGCTCTGTTAATATCCGCAGGTTGTAGGCAGTGTCACCTACACTTCTGTTTATTTACACCTTGCCCCATGCCCTAAGAGTTAGTATTGTGCAAGGCTTGGCTTTTTTCTTTGTGCCCTGCCTAGTTCCAAAATAGAGGCTTTGTATCAGGTGGGGCAAGGCAGAGCGGGCAGCCTGGGGCACCACGCGTGGCTCCAAAGGCCCAGAGAGGGCAGGCAAGAGGGCACATGTGAAACTCAGAGGGCACTTGTGGGGCTCCTGGGGGTCACAACTCAGGCTTCTTGGGACAGCACAGGCCCAGGACAGCCCAGCTCTCACCCCCAGGGACCAGCCCTCCAAGAACACAGCTTCAGGGTGCTCCATCGTGGGCCTCAGGGTGCCCTGTCAGCAGGGGCTTTGCATTCTGAATTCCCATATCACAAGTGGGGCTTGGGCCCAGGGACTAAGGGGCAGGGGTCCCTGGTCCCAAGGATGGGCCCCGTGCCTACTTGACTATGATGTATCTACCATGGGTGCTATGCTGAGATCCAGCATCTCACAGGGCTGCAGGGCGTTGTCCAACCCCTGCCTGGGCAACTTCTCTACCTAAGCCCCTGACCATTTGTTACGGGAGAGTGAATGAGGCTTTAGGGAGAAGTGAACAGGAAGCGCCCAGTGCAGGGGTGGGGCAGCAAACCCCCTGCTCCCTGCCGGAAGCTACGCCATAGGAGGTGTGATCACTGAGGACCAAGGGGCTGGCCTCGGAGGCTGAGATGGGAGCGGAGTCCAGGCCTCAGTGCTTCAATAGAGATTGGGTTTTATTACAGCAGTCGAAGCCAGCCAGCGAGTCTCGGATGTCTACCTCCGCTCAGGAATCAGGGACACAGCGGGCAGCGCACGTAGGCAGCCCAGGGTGGAGGTGAGCGCCCTACCCAGGAACATTGCTTGGTCTCAGCCCTGTAGGTGACAGTACAGCACAGGTGCCATTGCCTGGGCCGGGCTCTGGGCTCTCTTTCCATTAGGCTCTCAGCTCCGGACCTGAGATCTGCTCTGGACCTCCTGCTGTGGCGGGAGGGTCTCTGTGTCCTCAGCGCCAGACCTCTGAGCTCTTGGCTGGGATTCTAATCATGCGCATCAATTACCCAATGGGCAGCTAAGGCAGAGGCTGGGCCTGGCTCGGGTGCAGAGAGGTGGTTTTTTTCAGTGCCTTGCAACCAGAACCCGGTAGTCCCTGTGTGTGTGCAGACACACTTTTTCACTCACTCACACACACGCCGCCCCATATGCACACCCTCTCTCACGGCCTCACACAGATGCACGTACTTACACTCACAGAGGCACACACGCTGTCTCTCAAAACACTTTCACATACCTACGTATACTCTCAGACATACTCATGCACACGCACACACTTGTGCATGCTTTCCCATCCTCACATACACACTTACGTGCACACAGTAACATGCACCCCCGAACACGCTGTCTCTCAAACATGCACATGCTCATGCACAAACTCACACATTTACATTTGCACACACGCAGGCCCTCTCTAACACACACTCACACTCACACACTACACTCACACGGCACTGGGCACACGTGGGCAGCGCAGGGGACAGTCTTTGCAGGAGACACTGAGGCGCTAGGGGTGACCTGGCCCTGCAGACATGCGCGCACCCAGGCGCGGTGCCCCCCTTACCCACGGTGAGCATGGCCTCCTCCAGCGAGCCGTGGGTCTCGCTCTTGATGCTGTCCTCGATGCTCTTGTTGGCGATTTTCTCATACTCTTCGAATACTGAGGAGAGAGGGAGCCACTTAGGGGACATGTGGGTGGCAGGCTGCCAATCAGCTCAGCCCCTTACCTCCTCTTGGGGGCCGGGAAAGGGACTGGGGCTCGCTGGCTCGCTCCCCAGCATGGTTTGAGTTTGGGCACCCAGGGAGAGCCCCTGGCCAGGGCAGCCCCTGCGCCCCAGCAATGCCGCCCCTCAGCTCCATACCTCTCATGAGGTGAGGGGCGCTGCGTGTGCACAGGACAGTGATGAATTTCATCTCGTCGGTCCCGGTGATCTTCTCGCCCGCTGCATAGAGATCCTGGCATTGGGACACCCCGAAAAGCCGGAGAAGGAAACTGAGTAGGTGAGAACCAAACCCCAGGCCAGCATTCTTCCCATGGTATCTCTGTGATGGGGAGCTCACCCTCCTGACCTCCTTGTGCCCCCAAAACTCTTGGCCTCCTCTCCACTTGGGGACAGAGCTACTCCGGGGAACCCACTCCCCACCTCCAGGCAGCGTAGAAGACCAAGAGCTGCCAGCACAGGGGTCTGGCTGTGTCCACCTGACCTGGACCCTGGGCTGGTCCTGCCCGGACAGACCTAAAACCCTGCAAGTCACTGTCCTTCCTTCTTCTGAGTCTCCCCACCCCGACACCATGGGGCAGAGGTGCCATCAGTCCCTGAGTCCCGGTGGCCGGGCAGGGTGCAGACTCACCTGTGCGTCTTGCAGGGCCAGTCCTGGGTCCACGTAACCGCTCACATCATCCCTGCTGCCCTGGGAACAGAAGAGACCGGGCGGCTCTGGAAGGGGTCGCGAGGGCTCAGAGGCGGTTTTGCGCAGAGCAGGGGTCCTCCCCCAGCCTTGGGGTTCTCGTCTGTGCAGTGGAGCAGATGCACTGCTTGTCGTAAGGGGATTCATTGAGTGAACAGGCATGGGGCCTGGCACTGGCCATATGAAGGTCCTGCTCCATGACCAGGGGCCTCCCCCTATTCTGAGGGGCTCTTACCCCTGGCTGAGCCAGGAGAGGGGCTGGGGTTCTGCGGCGAGGACCCTCAGTGATGGCTGGGCTGCACCCAGGCCCCTGCCGGGACTCTGTTCATGGGCCGATTCCGGGGCGGGGCTGTTGGGGTCCTGGGCAGGGTACCTGCAGCAGGCACACGAGGATCCGCTCCAGGTAGCCGCTCGTGTCTGCCTGGATGTCTTCCTCTAGGTTGGACCCGTAGTCTGCAGGGAGACAGGATCGGGGGCATGACAGACACCCTGGGCCACCCAGGCTGGCTTCCTCCTGCTAGCCCCGTGTCCCTCCCTTAGCCCACGGCAACTCTCTAGGACGGGCCGGTCCTTTGCACAGGGCATGGACACAAGACCGTTGTGTCCAGGTGGCAGAGTCCTGTCACCTGGGTGGTCATTCACAGCAGCAGTGACCTGGAGGCCCAGCCAAGCTCCAAGCACAGAGAAGGACCAGGCCAGAGGCAAATGTGCTACTAGGTCCAGCCTGGAGGACTGGCTGTCCTCTGCTTGCTCTGTGACCTGCAGACTACGCAGGACAGCTGGCCACACCCAAGACCTCAGGTCCTGACAGCTGGCTCTCCGGGTCCTCTGGGTGAGCTAGGAAAGCGCCTCCCTATCTGTGGTGACTTACCCTCCGGTCCACAGCATTGCTGTGTGCCTGTCCCTCAGCAGCCTGTGTGCTCAGGGCCCGGGTCCCATCATACCCAGTCTCACTTTAGGTGCACAGCTTAGTGTGCAGGTGCCCGGCCCTCTGCACAGAAGGGCCCAGAGGCTGGCTCTTGTGGTTGACACTTGGCCCTTGCTCCCTCCTCGCTCCCAAAGCTCCTGCCTTTGCCAAGCAAGCCTTTAACTCAGGCCCTGCCCCTCTTCTGCATGCCCCTTACCCTCCTTGTAGGCCTTCATTATCTCTTGCAGCTGGCATTTGGTCCGAGAGGCCAGGATCTCAATGATGACCCCTTCTTTGGTCCCTAAACCCTGGGAACAGAAAGCAATGTGGGTTAAAGGCCTCCGTTCTCCAGCTTGGTCTACACCCTCTTTCTTCAGTATGCCTGAGCCCCAGGAAGCGCCAGCCCTGTCCTGACCATGACGATGGGCCCTGGGTGGGAGGCCGTGACCGGGGAGACCCACACTTGTCTGCAGCAATGGATAAAGAGGACAGGCTGTGCCTCGACTCCCCCTTCTCAGCTGGCGGTGCTGGACCTGTGGCTTCCTGGCCCAGCCAGATCATCCTTATGTGGAAATGGGACTAATAAGCTGTGCCCACCCCGAAGGAGGGATTAGTGATCACTGATGGAAAATGCCTGGTGCCAGCTGTAAAGTAAGCTTCCTACCAACACATGTGGTTCAGGCTGCTTGGTACCCTGTGCCCTCTAATCTGCAAAAGTGGTGAGAGGCAGAGGTGACCTGGAGGGCCGTGCGTGGGGCTACGAAGCTGGAGAGGACAGGCCATCCCCGGGCTGCGAGCTCGCTGGGCCCAGCCGGGCTCAGGTGGCCACAGCACAGGGCGGCTCGGGTAGTTACCTTCATGGCGTCGTGCAGCTCCTTGGCCTCGTACCTGTAGGG
>RJWM01034476.1:0-19681 GCA_004363535.1 Dasyprocta punctata | reverse complement strand
TGCAAAGTCAATCAGGCAATACAAGCATTGAGTTGTTTTTGTACCTCAGTTGCTATGATCCCAATCTGTGTTCCTTCAAATCAGCTGGTTGCCTTTTTGGGTGGGGGAGCCTCTTCTTGTCTCCCAGCCTGTGTGCTGGCTGGCTCACAGGAAGGCCTGGGTTGACTTCTGGGTTCTCTTCCTGGTCCACAACACTCTCCAGCTCACAGGAAGTGGGGGAGTGATTCCTTGGTTCTCCTCATGATCTGCATGGCTGTTGCTGGCTCACAGGCAGGATGGGTTGACATTTTGCTTCTCTTCTCAGCCCACATGGCTGCCACTGGGTCATGGGAAGGGCAGGCTTACTTCTTGGTTCTCTTCCCGGGCAACACCTGTTACTGGTACAGATCTTATGTATTTCATTTACAGTAAATCTTTCCCAAACTATAACCTCTGTAGTGCCATCTAGTCCAATTTCTTGACAAGTTAGGCTGTCATACAAAGATGGTTTTTCTGGTTGCAGGGAGTGACAGCTCAGCCAGTCCTCTCCTTCATCTTTCCTAAGGGCTTTGGCCCAGTCACTCTGAATCCTCAAAGGTGCTGCCATCTTCACCCCACGTCCCCTAGCGCATCTCTTCCCAAATGACCAGTTTTGTAAAGAATTAGATTCTTTATAAAAAGTACCAAAACATGAAAAAGTGCCAAAAAAATTCAGGAGATTAAAAATTCTACTTTAAGTTTGGATAACAGAAGTGACCAATGCAAGGACAGAATATCAGAACTAGAAAATAAGACATGATAGGTAAAACTATCATCTATTTCTGTTTAATCTTATTTTTGAGTTGAACTGACTACCTTGTTCCTGGTATTGTTGGCTAATATAGTTGTGACTCACTAGATACCTAGGAAAAGATACCTGGAGTGCAAAAGAGAAGAAAGCTGTGTCCATGTGTGAAGTATACTTGTGGTTGATGGAAACAAAAAGACAGGGAGAAAGGATGGAACAGACATGGTTTCCCAGGGAGAAGGACATCAAACACCAGGATGAGAAATGAAAGTTTTAAGATTCATGTCTCACTTCTTCAATTAATTATGTCAATAATTTTACTAGGAATGATTTTAACTCTTGACAGATGAATTCTCTACTATGCTATTTGTACACATTAAATATTTGAATTCACTCAACTATAATAGCTATTGAAGTATTCAGGCACAATTTGATCAATATTGTATCTGCCTTGCATTATTCCCCCACAAGCAACCTGGATATTAATGTTGGGTAATGAGTCTCATCGTAAGACTCACCTTAGTAAACAACAACAATTTTTTTTAATTTTTCTCCATTGCTGTAAAAATCCAAATGCAATTCATACAGTTTGCCTTAATTTCTTCTTTTGGGGAGGGAGGTGTGCTGTATGGCATGTCAGATGAGTATTGATTTATCTATAAGAAATCGGGTGAAAGTAATATCAATCTAATAGACACTACAGCTAGAAGTTTCAGAAAACATATTCTTATGTGCTAAGTAATATATTTTGAAAGTTATGCATTTGGAAAATGTATTAAGAAAGCATCTACATATTGTAAAATAAATCAACTAACATGAAATTGTTGAAATCTTTAATTATAAAAGGTTTCTGAAGGAGTATCCTGTGGAACATCATTTCCAACTATGAAATGAGGGCTTCAATTTGATTAACTGTCCTGAATTAGAGACACCAAACTATTTTTTCTTGTGATAATTTTATAAATGAATTAATGATTAATTAAAAATATAGCACCAGAGTAGAGGAAGAGCCTCATTCAGAGCTATTCAGAAAAATTCAACTAAAAATACAGGTAATTGGGAAAAAGGGGAGGTACATACATCCTGAAACCAAAGTCCATCTGAAATAAGAGACTCATAAATCAACCAAAACATCGATAAAGGACTTAATAAAATGGTCAACCAGCCCACCTGGCTGCTGGTGGGTCATTAGAACACAGATAACTGCCCACTATTCTTAGAATCTTTAAAGAAGAAGAAGAAAAAAGGATATACTAAAGGAGTTTGGCTGAATCAAGTTACACAGGATAGACATGGGATATAAGGTCCCCAGTCTCCTTTCCCTTTATCCAAATGGAGGACACTATAGAAAATTCTGTAAATTCTGCTAGCACATACAGGAGTGAGTACACAGCTCCCTCTCTGATGATTGGCCAGATTTCTTTCTTTTTATTTTTTTTTCTTTTTCATTTTGTGCACTAGAGCACTAACTGGAGTCTCTAGGAACAAAATTAATGACTTCAGGGAAGCATATTAAACGGAACAGCTAATGCATCCACCATGACTTGTGGCTAAAACTACACAGGGAAAAAGCCTTGCACTGCAGAAGTGTGCAGCCCAGTGCCATTCCATACCAGGGACAGGAGCAGAAAGTCAACCCACAGCAACACACCCACCTCACCTGACAAAATTATAGACTACAGAAGAGGCAGTTGGCACTATCAGCAGATCTTGAAAAGCAAGGAGTGGGAAGTTAGTATTCCCCCATCAAGAGTGGAATAAGAATTGTGACCAAACAGTCTTGGTTGGCACCTGAGGAAGCAAAGTGTCAGACCATATTACAGCATCTCATTCCACCATGAAACAAACAACCTGAGAGAACAGAAACTTACAAGTGGAAGAAGAACACAAAAGACTGCGCAAAGACCAGGAGGAGCCAACTGTACATGGGACTGGGAGCAGCTCCCTGTCTCTGAAAGTAACACAGCAACTAGGGACGAGATGCCCGGAGAAATACTGTAAGGAGTGGTCAGACTGCTAAGGAACATACAGAAAGTACTGACTGAAGACTCTGGCCCCAGGCACCCACATCTGGAGACCAGTTTCACATCTAGCACAAAATCTATGCAGGGTTGGGAGTGTTATCCAGTAGTTATGGGTTCTTGGTGGAAAGGAGAAGAATTTTGGTTTTTTATTATATTTTTCTTCTTTCTTCAATAGTTTCCTTTTTTTGTCTTTTACCTATATTTCTGCTCTAATGTATTTGTATTCTTAGCCCCTCCTAAATTTATCTCTCTAGATTTAACCATATTTTCATATGAATGGTCTCCCTATTTTTCCTGTTTAACTTCAATAAACCCTTATTTATGTCTTTATTTTCCTCTTCTCCCCTCTTCTCTAGTTTCCCAAATATTGCATGATAGTTCTTTGCCCTCCAGTCTTGCTTCTACTTTATTTCTCTTTAGTTATCTCGGTTTTAGCCACTGTCCTTCTTAAATTTTCCCACCACAGAGTAAAACCACACTACCAAGGGAATACACTTACACACGAATTTCCAGTTTGTGATGGGCTCTGTTATGTAACCATAGATTTGGCTCCTGTGATTTAATAGTTACCACAGCTTGTCAGTTTCTAAGCTGTGCTTGATGCTATAGTTATTGCTAATTATACTACTTTAACTAGGATGTCATATCTATTTTAATCTGTTGTTCTTTCTTCTGTAACAACACTGGGAAGCTCTAGAGTAATAACCTCACCATAGCCCAGTACCAAAGGACTGGGGACTGAGTCAGACAGTAACATCTCATGCTTAATAAATTGAGAAGGCAGGATCTTGGGACAGACAAACCAAGAATCTTCTACACAGAGATATCCCTGAAGAACAGACATTTCCTAGGGAAGTCTTGATACTAGTGATAAACCTACCTACTACAAAAAAGATACAAGAATCAACCCAGAAAACAAAATGAAAATTTTTAAAATAGAAAAGACAGAATGCAAAAGTAAAGTGCAAACTCAGACCTCCAGTCCAACCCAGAAAACGTCCAAGAGGCAATGGGTAAAAGAAGATGGAAAACACACAACTGAAATTTCTGAAATGATACCAACCAAAGTAAAAACAAATCCATGAGGTTGTAAAGGAAAACAGGTCAGAAGTAATTTCTCAGGAAAAAAAGAGAAATGATGACTATCATGAAGAAATTTTTTAGCAAATTTATAGTGTTAGAAAAAAAAAAGAGAAGCATAGGAAAAAGACAAAAAATCATGAATTCCCAGTATAGGACAAAATAGGATGCATGAAATAGATTCAAACAGATATTGAGGAAATTAAAATTTCCCCCAAGAGCTTGCAAAACTGCTTGAAAGGAGCTAAAAATAGACTTTCAAACATCAAAGACAGGGTCATGGTTAGCAATCATGAAAGGAAAGAACTTCTAAAAGTAACAAAGGATCAGGAGAAAACAATTGTACACCTGCAGGATGATACAAAAAATAACAATACAATACTGATTTGCAGGAATGAAAAAGCAGGAGTCAACACAAATTACAGAAAAAAGACTTTTTGCAGAAAATATAGCAGAAAATTTCCCAAACATGAGAAAAGAATATGACAAACAGGTAAGTGAGGCATATACAATGCCAAGTAGCCATCATCAAAATAAATGTATGCTCATGCATATAACAACCAAGATCCTGGAAATTCAGAACAAGAGAAGAATATTAAAAGCTGTTAGATAAAATAGACAGCTCACCTATAAAGGAAAGCCTATCAGAATCATGGCAGACTTCTCATCACAAATACTCAAGTCAAGCAGAGCTTGGAGTGAAGTATTTCAAGTCCTAAAGGAAGACGAATTCCAACCCAGATTGATGCACCCTACAAAACTATCTTTCAGAATTAATGGAGAAATAAGACACTTCCATAACGAACAACAGTACAACAAATTTATAACCACCAAACTAACTCTACAAAAAGTGTTAAAAGATATTGTAGACTGAGTTAAAAATGACCATAATAACAAGGACACCAATAGAAAGGAGCCTTCAGGCATGGCAAGAAATTAAATGGAGGGGAAAATCAGGGAATCAACAGTAGGAAAATAACATGAAAAGGATAAGCCGATGCATATTAGTTATAACCATCAATGTAAATGGCCTCAACTCACCAATCAAAAGACACAATGGCAGAATGGATCAAGAAACAAGATCTGACAATATATTGTATACAGGAAACAATTAACTCAAAAAGAAACTTATAGAGTGGAAATCAAAGAATAGAAAGCAATGCTCCATGCAATGTAAAACCCAGAAAAAGTAGGGGTAGCTATTTTGTGTGCAGACAATGTGAACTTCAAACCAAGAATGATCAAAAGAGATAAAGAAGTTCACTACATATTTGTTAGGGGAAAAATTCAAGAAGAAGACAGAACAATCATAAACATATGTGTACCAAATATAGGAGCAAATAACTGTATAAAATAAATATTAATGGGCATAAAATCAGATAAGCACTAACACATTTTTAATAGGGGACTTTAATACCCCACTGTCATGAATAGATAGATCAACGAGACAAAATATCAGCAAAGAAATATCAGAACTGAACCAAACCTGTGAACAAATGAACTTAGTGGTTGTTTACAGGGTGTTGCAACCAACATCATAATACACATTCTTCTCAACTGCACATATGGCAATCTTTAAAACAGATCATATACTAGCACATAGCATATGCTTAAGTAAATGTAAAGGAATTAAAATCACCTCATGCATATTAACTGACCATAGTGCAATGACATTGGAAATCTATGACAAGTAAAACTGCAAAAATTCCATAAACACATTGGTATTAAATTGTACCATTCTGAAAAACCAGTAGATCACAGATGAAATTTAAGAAGAAATCAAATAGGTACAATTAAGTGAAAATGCCAATACAACATACCAGAATTTATGGGACACAATGAAAACAGTCCTAAGAGAGAAACTTATATGGGAGAATCCTCACATCACAAACCCAGAACAAACTTAAGTAAACAACATAATTTTGCTCCTCAAGCTTCAAGAAAAGAAGAGCAAGTAAAGTACAGCATCTATACAAAGGAGGAAATTATGAAGATGAGAGCAGAAATAAATGGAATGGAGACTAAATAAAGAATAAAAGAATTAATGAAACTAAGAGTTTGTCCTTTGAAATATTATACAAAATTGATTAAACCTTAGCCAGTTTTATAAAAAAGGAAGGAGAAGACTCAAATTCAGGCAATGAAGTATGAAAAGGGTGAAATCCCTATGAATTCTGTGGAAATTCAGGCCATCAATACCTATTTGAGAATATTTAATGGAGTAGAAAATACAGAAGAAGTGGATAGATTCTTACACACATACGAATTACTAAAAATAAATCAAGATGTAAAAATTCTGAATAACATAATATGACTATATGAAATCGAAAATGTAATTAAAAATTTACCAACAAAGCAAGGTCTAGGTTCTGATGGTTTTACTCCTGAATTCTACAAATAATTACAGGCAGTTTAGTGCCAATTGTTCTCAAACTCTTTAATAAAATTGAAAGGGAATCAATACTCCCTAACCCATCCCTGGAGGCAAGTATTACTGTGATACTAAAACCAGACAAAGACCCAACCAAAAAAGAGATTACAGCCCAAACTCTGTAGTGAACATAGATGCAAAAATCCTCAATAAGATACTAGTAAACAGAATGCAGCAAATCATCAAGAAGATTATGCACTATGATCAAGAGGGATTCACCACAGGAGTACAGGGATAGTTTACCATATACAAATCAAAAAATGTAGTGCACCATATCAAAAAAGTCAAAGACAAAAATCACACAATCTTCTCAATTGTTGCAGAAAAATTTTTAAAAATCCAAAACTTATTTATGATAAAAGAGAAATCTTACAGAAAACTGGAATAGATGGTCTTTACCTGAATCTAACAAAAGCCATCTATGACATACCAACAACAAACATTGTTTTTAAAGGACAAATACTAAAATTTTTCACTATAAGATCAGGAACAAGTGTGTTCACTATCACCTCTCCTATTTAATATAGTTCTGGAAACATTAGCCAGAGCAATTATACAAGACAGAAGTAAAAGGAATAGCAATAGGAAAGGAAGAAATGAAATAATCATGAGAAGATAACATCATATTCTACATAACAGACTCCAAAAGCTCTACCAAAAGACTTCTGGATTTAATAAACACAGCCACTGTATAGCCAGATACAAAGTCAACACTTAAATAGCAAATTCACTAAGAGAGAAATTGGAAAACCGCACCCTTCACAATAGCATCCAAGAAAATGAAATGCTTAAGAATCAATCCAACAAAGGATGTAAAGGATCTATATATTGAAAATCACAGCACTGTAAAAGAGATCGAAGAAAATATCAGAAATTGGAAACATCCCTTGCTCATGGAAAAGAAGAACCAACATATTGAAAATAGCTATATTCCTAAAATTGTTATACAGATTTCATGCAATCTTGATCAAAATATCATTATCATACCTCACAAAGCTAGAGAAAACACTCCTTAAATTCATTTGGAAGCAGTGGAGACTTGAAATAGCTCCAGGAATCATGAGCAACAAAGGACAAGGGACATCACAATCCCCAACTTGAAATTATCCTACAAAGCTACTGTGATAAAATCAGCATGGTACTGGCAAAAAAGGACCTGAGGATCAGTGGAACAGATTAGAAGACTGAGACACAACTACAAACACTCAGCCACCTTATCCTTGACAAAGGGGCCATATACGTTCACTGGAAGAAAGATAGTCTCTTTAATAAATGGTGCTGGGCAAACTGCTTTTTTAGTTTTAGTTTTAGTTTTAGTTTTTTAGTTTTAGTTTTAGTTTTAGTTTTTTTGAGACATGGTCGCATTGCAGTTTAGGCTGGCCTTGAAATCACTTTGTAGACCAGGCTAGCATCAAACTTCCAGTGATCCTTCTGCTTCAGCCTCCAAGTGCTGAGATTACAGGTGTGCAACTATACATAATGAAAAAGTAGCTTTCTACATGCTGAAGAGTAAACCTAGACCCATGTCTAATACCATTCACTAAAATAAAGTCAAAATGAATCAGATCTAAATATTAAAACAAAAACACTAAATCCATTGGAAGAGAAAATAGGTAGAAATCTTGAAGACATTGGTGCAGGGAGTAATTTCATAAACAAAACCCAGACTTCATGGTATTATTTCAAAGAATCACCAACTGGGATCTCATCTTGTTGGCAAGTTTTTGTACAGCAAAACAAATCATAAACAGATTCAAAAGGAAACCCATGAAGTGGAAAGAAAAATTAGCCAATTTTCCCTCAGACAAAGGAATTGTATCTGAAACATATAAAATATTGAAAAAATCAGGCCCTCCAAATTCCTAGACTCAATCCAAAAATGAGCATGAGAGATGAATGCACACGTCTCAGATGAAGAAATACAAATGACAAATAAATACATAAAAAAAGTTCAGCACTATTTGTCATTCAAACGATACAAATTAAAACAACACTGAGATTACATCTCACTCCAGAAAGAATGGCTGTCATCAAGAAATCAGTAGCAAATGCTGGAGGGGCTATGGGGGAAAATGAACACTTTTCCAAAGTTGATGAGAGTGCAGACTGGTGCAACCACTATGGAAATCAGGAGATTCATCAAGAACCTAGGACATTCAACCCAACTATTCCTCTTGCGGGTATTGTCTTATAGGAAATAAAAGCATTATACTGCAGCAGTGTATGTGCACCTATGTTTACAGCAGCACATTGTGTAATAACTAAATCTTGGAAACAATCCCATCAACTGCCCATCAACTGAGATTTGGATAAAAAAGATGTGACCTTTTAAAAACATGAATAAACTTGAGCCTTTTTAAAGTAAATGGATGTAACTTGAGACCATACTCATAAATTAAATAAATCAGACTCACATGTGTGAACATTGTATTGTCTCCCAAGTGTCTTTCCCAGCTGAAAGACTAAATAAGGTAGGATAGGTATTGTGAAACAGGAAAATTTGTTCAAGTGGAAAAATCAACTAAGGTCAAGCAAATGGGAAAGGAAAGAAGGGAAAGAGGGAAAATGCAAGTTATATTATTAGTGTCTCAGTGTATTGAAAAGGAAGGTTTGTGCTAATATCAATTGGAGAATTTATGCACATTTATACTCTGAGTAACTATTTTGAAGATGACACTATGCAATGTTTTATCTATTGTTATTCTCTTATTTAGTTATTAAATTTTTATTTTTGCATAAAAATTAGTGCCAATTTCAGATTACAGTTTTTAATGTGAAAAAATACATTGAAATTTTTTAACATAATTGGGAAGATACTCATAAACTATAATTTTAAAGTGATAGTCCTCTTGAAAATGTCACCAGAAATGGTCAATGATGGACACAGTAGCCACCGTAATTCACATTTCTCAGATGGTGCAGCAGTTACCCTTGAAAAACCACGTCACTGGTGTTCATACAATAGTGCTATTTTCAACTCTAAGATAACTCTACGTTTCATTTCTACTGGCTACAGAGCAGCATAAGTACCAATCAACCAACCAGCTTCAATGTGAATTAAGACAACGTCTGGGGAGAGAGCTTAAACCTAGGGAGAAAGTATTGCGTTGGCCAACAGCTCTAAGCCCAACAAAAGCACACTATTGTAAACTAGAAAACAGCATGATCTTTTATTCTGAAAGTGACTCTTTCATAGCCAGCTAGAATTGAAGAAATAAACCAGTGCAGTTACTTTCATATTGCAAGAGAGTATTTTCTCAGGAGCCATTTTGGGAAGGGGTTGATTGTTTAAAATTGAGCCACAGAATAGCAACACACTAACTCCATTTCAGAGCTTCCACTGTCACCTTCACAGCAGAAAAGAGAGGAGAGAGAGAGACAGAGACATACAGAGACAGAGACAGAGACAGAGATTGAGATTGAGATTGGGGGAATCTACAGCGATGATATGGGCTAGATATAAACCTTTTGGCAAAATAGAGACACCCTACCTTAGAAAAGGGAATATTAACACAATCGTGAATAAACATAGTTTGTGTTTTTAACATTGCCATATCTTCTGTGTATTGATATAATTAATTTATGTGTAAGTGTATATGCATACATGTTAATCATTTTCACATATAAAATTATTAGACTTCCTGATAGTTGAAATAGACAGAAATAGCTACAATGGAAGATAGCAATTTATTAGAGAAGTACAATGGATTATGCAACTTTGGTGAAATGGAGGTGAGCAGAAATGATGCAGAGACCTGGATAATGCACATCTGACCTCAGGAATCAGAAAATTAGTTGTATCAAATTTTTTGCTCCATAGAATTGGTGTGTCAGGATATATGCTCTTTTGATCACAATGATAGTAACATTTGTGGTGACTACCTGTTAATGAGAAACTTTAGCAATTGACTCCAGAGGGATATAGAAAATGTAGGAGCCAAACTATGAAAACATCACTCAAAAAGCTTGAAGTCAGGAAACAATGACTGTGCTGTCTCCCAGAGATGATCTTTCCTGAGTCAGTCAGTGTGTCCACCTTTCCTGAGGACAGACATTTTGTCTTTCACATGCAAGTGAGTTGCTGAGCACCATTGTCAGAGAAACCCTCCAGATAAACCAAATTCTCTCCATTTATTATCTGAACATGAGTGCAGATATTGTAGTTGAATTTCATCACCATACAGTCTTTGTTATTGCTCTGGATGGAATCTATGAGGAACTTGGGTAAGGCAAGGTCAGTCAGAAAGGAACAACCAGCAGATCCTTAGTCTTTACACTTTATTCTAACAGGAATAGTAGAAAGAGCCTAACCATTCACACATATAATACTATGACCTGTCTTCCTCCTATAGTTAAAGTTATCACTAAGCTCTATTATTTTAGGTCTTGTTAAATGAAATAATCAAATGACACACACAAGTCACCACCTTGCTAAGCCCCGTCATTCTCTGTCTTCCCTCCATATCGTGCCATCTTGAGTGTGGTGGTGTCCTACATGCATGACTCTTCCTTGTATATGTAGCCATCAGCACGAGGCAGTAACCATAGCACCCATCAGAGAATGTAGAAGTAAACTGTGCTGTGTAATATAATAGAACACCCTGATCATTAAGAACTACTTAGGACTTCACATAACATTTTATAGAAAATAAAATTACATAAAGACACTATTGTAAATGGTGGATATATGTAGCAGGGTTTACTATATGATGATTTGAAAATACAACACCATGAAGTGGATGTTTGGAAGAATAACAGTAAATAAAATGGAAACTCTGGGATAATAAAGCATGTTATTTGTCAATTTAGTGTGATATTTCTCCTGTGGCAATAAAAAAATTAATTTGTAGAAGTATATGTAGTGAGTGGCTTCATGTACGCCCTTGCATGAACAGTAAAAAGCATGGTAAATTATGTGACATTTTTGTTTTTGATAAGAGGGTTCCTGGCTTCAATCATTTCTGCAGTTTCTATCAAGTTTGGGTATTCCATAAGGAAAAATGCGGGTGGTCAAGAAAATCTCTTTGTCTTAGCCCTCATGACAGCCTCAGAGTCAAGAACTCTGTAAGGGGCTTTGATGCTCCTGGAACCCTAAATTCATACCACTTGTCTAATTTATTTAAGCCTTTGCCATACACTCATTCAGAAGATTGGGGATCTAGGCTGGGTCCCCAAAAACTGGTGCCTGGACCAGGGACCTAAAATCCTTGGACTAGGAATTTTAGTCCGAATGAGTAAGTCTGCCCAGGGTGGAAAGCATGGATATGAAGAAGGCCTTCACAGGTCGAAAATTTTGCCAGGGACACCTGGAGAGGAGAGTGAAGAGCAAGAAGGGTGAGTCTTCCTGCTGTGAGCAAGCTGTTTTATCCAGAGGTAAATATGGGTCAGTGTTTCTCTGCTGAGGATCAAAGGTATTTAGTGCTGCTCCAAAGCCTGATTAAACACTCAGGAGGTCACGTGCCAAAGAAAAACCTAGCAAAAATGTGAAAAGAGGTAACCAAATATAATCCATGGTTTTCTCAAAAAGGCACTATAGATATTGATATTCTGGAAAGAGTTGGAAAAATATTAAAAGGGCACACAGCATAGGACAAATCATTTCCCCTGAGACATTCTCAACCTGGAATCTGGTTTGTTCAGTTTTAAGTCCCTTACAGAGCTTGAACTCAGACTGATTCAGGCACAGATGGAATAAAAGAGCTCCCTGCTGAGGTGCCTGCAGCTAAAGCTCAAAAGGAGCAGGAGCCTCTTCAAGGCATATCTCACATAACTCTATCCAGAAACTTACAGATTGTAAGGGGAGGCATTGCTGCCAAAGGGGACAACCCCACTGCTTGCTTCCCAATTGGAATTCAAGATGATACTGATGATGAGGAAGAATATCTTGTTCATAAGCCCTTTGAAATACAACTGCTAAAAAACCTTAGAGAAAGTGTTGTTAACAATGGAATCCAAAGTCTGCTTACTGTGGGACTCTTATAAAATGATTTGGATACATAACCAATGATACCTTATGATATCAAACATCTGGCACAAACATGTCTGTCTCCTGCTTAATTCCTTCATTTTGATGTAAAGCTAAAAACTCTTGTTTCAGAGCAGGCTCATAGAAACATGACGGGTCCCAGTCTGTGTCCAGCAATAAATGAGGAAATGTTTTCTGGGAAAGGAAATATGTGCCAAATGAGGAGAAGATTCAATGTCCTGAAGAGTTATATCCACAATTGGCAGATTTAGTTAAAAAGGCATGGACAATTATTTTGGAAGGTGGATTCCCATTAAGATCCTTTCTACACAATTCTTTCTACCCCAAGAGCCATTTACTCAGTTTGTGGCTAAATTACAAGAAGTCGTTCACAGGCAGGTTTCAAACACAGAAGCTGCCAAAATTTTAACTTTACAATTGGCATGTGCAAATGCCAATCAGGATTGTAAACAGGCTTTAAATCCTGTAAAATCAACTAATAATTTATCAACATATATTCGAGCATGTCAGGACATTGAAACTGAATCTTATAAGACAAATATGGCTCAAGTTATGGCTGGTCTTACAAATGCAAAAGGGAATAAGATGAAATGTTTTAATTGTGGAAAAATGGGACATGTTAGAAAGAATTGCAAAGCTCTTGCTGGATCTAACAAGGCAGATGCTGCCACAGCAGCAAGTCAAGGACAAAGTGCCTCTGGTGTGGAGGACTCAAGTTCTGCCCCTGGACTCTGTCTGAGATGCCAAACAGGGAGGCATTGGGCCAAATATTTTCATTCTAAATTTCATAAGGATGGTACACCTTTGCCAAAAAACGAAATGAGGGCCTTCCCTCAGGCCAGCAAAATAATAGAGGAGGAACAACTTGTGAGTCAAAATGCCAGTCTGTGTGAAATACTTGTGAATCAGTCTAACAAAGGAACTAAAATATCTACACAGTGATAATTGCATTACTCTGATAAAGGAAATTGAAGAGGATTTCAGAAATGATATTCCCTGTTCATGGATAGGAAGAAAAAACTGTGAAAATGGCCATTCTCTCAAAATTGTTATACAGATTTAAAGCAATTCCAATCAAAATACCATTTGCCTACCTCCCAGAACTAGGAAAATCATAGCTTAAATTCATCTGGAACCAGAAGAGACCTGGGAAAGCAAAGGCAATTCTGGGCAACAAAGGTAAGGCAGGAGGCATCACAATTCCCAACTTGAAACTATATTACAAAGCTACTGTGAAAAAATCAGCATGGTACTGGAATCAAAACAGACCTGAAGATCAATGGAGTAGATTAGAAGATACAGGTACAACTACAAACACACTTAGCGACCTCATCTTTTACAAAGGGGCCAAACATGTACACTGGAAGAAACATTGCCTCTTTAATAAGTGGTGTTGGAAAAATAGGATTTGCATATGCCATACACTAAAACTAGATCCATGTCTACTTTCATGCACTAAAGTCAAAATGGATGAAAGAGCTGAATATTAAAAGACAGATATGAAATCTGGTGGAAGACAAAGAAGGTAAAAATCATGATGACATAGGGGTAGGCCAAAATTTCATGAGCAAAAATCAAACTACAAGGGAAATACTTCCTTGACTCGATAACTGGGATCTCATTTTATTAAAATGTTTTTGCATGTCAAAGGAAATCTCCAACAGAGTGAAAAGAAAAAACACTAATTGGGAAAATATCTTAGTCAACTGTCCCTCAGACAAAGGACTTCTATCTAAAACATATAAAGAACCTAAAAAATCAGGCCCTAAAATTCCAGAACCCAATCCACAAATGGGCATCTGAGATGAATATACATTTCTCAGAGGAACAAATATAAATGCAAATAAATATGTGGAAAAATGTCCAATATCAATGGGCATTCAGGAAATGCAAATTAAAACAACACTGAAATTCCATCTCACTCCAGAAAGAATGGCCAAGATTAAAAAATCAACCAACAACAAATGCTGGAGGGACCATGGGGATAAAGGAACTCTTCACTGTTGGTGGGAGTGTAGACTGGTGCAACCACTGTGGAAGGCAGTGTGGAGATTCCTCAAGAAGCTAGGATTACAGATCCCATTCAATCAGCTATCCCACTTCTGGGCATTTTCCCAGAGCAACTGAAGAAATCATACTACATTGATACATGTGAACCCATGTTTATAGCAACCCAATTTGTGATAGTCAAATCTTGGAAACAACCCAAGTGTCCATCAATCAAGGAATGAATAAGAAAATGGTATGGTATTTTTATACAATGGAATACTACTCATCTATCAAGAAAGATTGCATTGAGGTTTTTATAACTAAATGGACACGACTTGAGGCCATACTCATAAGTGAAATAAATCAAACTCACTTGTGTAAATACCACAGTGTCTCCCTAGTGTAAGAAGCTGAAAAAGTATATACGATCCAAAATCTACAATAAATTCTGTATAAGGGTAAGAAATTGCTCAAAGTGAAAAAGTAATTGGGATAGGGGAAAGGAGGAAAGAATGAAGGGAAAAGGAAAAAGAGATAAAGTTGCATATATGTATACATAAAATAGCTAAAATGACTACATTGGTAAATGTATTAGTTATTGAAAAAGAACAGTTAACACTCATATGATTAGATTAATTTTATATGTCTATATCTGTGTATCTGAACAATACTTTTGAAGGTACCAATATGCAATATTAAAACCATTGTCAAATTCCTATCATCTTGTTTTGTAAAACCATAATTTTATTGTATTTTATTTGTTGTTATTTGTCTATTTTACTTTTTGTGTTTCTTTTCTGTGTCTTTTTCTCTTAGAATAAATAAATAAATAAATAAATGCACAGATGCTCCATGATTGATGCAATCATTACATACTGAAAACATCCATGAACAAAAAAAAATGCTGAAACTGTGCACCAAAGTAGATTTCTCATCTTTAAAGAATAACTCAATGAAGAAGGAAATTTGTGATTGCCATTGTGAACACATGTGAACATTCAGATAGTTTCTCTGCTCACTTTACACCTTTTCATTTCTGTCTCTTTCTGATTTCTGTTCCCTCAGATGAACAGGAGTACTTTTTCAAACATTATGAAGTAATGAGATGGTAACAAAAATACAAGGAAGGCATGATTTTCTGCACAATTAGTCCATGTTTTGAAACCACCACAAAAATAATTAGAATGAATGAATCAAATAAATCTTCTTATGCAGTGGTCTCTGTGTCATGCCTTAGGATTATCAGAATAACTTGTTATATTACAGTTTGATGAGCTCTTATTGCAGCCCCATGAACACACAAGATATTTTCAATACAAAGTTCACAGTATTTGGATCAGTTCTCAGATTACCTGAACATTGTGTTAATATTCTTGACAAATCTCTGCTGAGGTGTCCGAGTACAGAATTAATGTTCTTAAAAGATCACTCAAGTTTTCAAAGTTTCTTTTATGCTTAGAATAATTTGTTCCAGGATGAAGTTCTAGCTTATATTTGCTTTTAAGGTATACTTGTAACTAGCCATTAAACTCTTTGTGGCAGTGAAAGAGCATTCATGCAGGTGATAAGAAGCAAAGACTAGAAAATAGTACCTTTGAGATTACATTTTGCAATACTCTGTCTTTGGAAATCAAACAACTGCTTGTAAGAAATGAATTGTAAAAGATTACACATAGCTATTTTTTCATATAATAAATACTCTAATGTATTGTATATTGTGCAGTTTAAATTTTTATGTAAACAGAACCCTACTGTATATGCTGTTTATAATTGGTATTCTTTGTAATACATTTTATTGATATTAATTTGTAGTGGTTCCTTGGTACTCATCATTAATTCATTCAGGGAGGAGTGATAAGAACCTAAAACAAGAACCAAATTGCTTTGTTGGGAAAAGGAAGCAAGTCATCAAGAAACAAATCATCATTGAAGCTGTAGCTTCAATATTGGGTAACAAATGGTCAGTACCAGTTCAAAGCATTTGCATCAAAACCCATCAAGTATCAAATTTTAGAACTTTCAAAACAAGTAACTTCTGAAGTATATGCCTATATATAATTCTGCAGCATGAATTTTAACTAAAAAGTATTTCACTACATGGTCACTTTATTTTTAATTCTTCCTTCTCTACCTGGTAGGTGTAATGCTTACTGCCTTTTGATTATGACTCTGAATATGATGTAGAATCATGCATAGGGTACACTACCATATTCAAGACATCAAGCCCAGAGAAGTGAAGGAGAAGAATGGGGAGACACAAAGGTGGTGCATTCTGTACACTTTTATTTTATTTATTCATTGAAAAAGACTTGTAACAGACATAAACAACGATCAAGAGTGGTTAATTTTGGAAAAATACCGCTGGTCCTGTGTAGCTATTGCTAATCACATTGTCTCTGCTCCACCTCTGTAAAAATATTTGGCAGTTTTAGAAAGCAAAACGTGAAACTGAATGTGGCAGCACTGCCCTATAATTCAAGCCATGTAGAGTGCTGAGAGTGAAGGAATACATATTTATGACTAAGTTGGGCAACTTAGTGAAAACCTTCCTCAAAATAAAACAAAGAAATTAAATAATAGGAAGAAGGAAACTACCAGCCAGTCCTCTCTGCATATCTAATTCTTTCCTCTGAGTCCTTACAGCTCCACACCAAATGGATAAAAGTTCTCTATATAGTGATAGATTAAAGACAAGCAAACTGAATAAGAAAGGAACAGATAGGTATGACTCGATCCTGTCCCCATTAAAATTCATATACTGTCATCTTAAACCACTGCTCCCAAACAGCAAATATGACCACAGTGAAGATGGTTCTTAGAAAACACAATTAATTGAGATTATAATCATTAGAATGAGTCCCAAACCAATATGACTGGAACCCTTGTAAAAAAGTGAAAGTTGTGACACAGATACTTCCAGAGGGAAGACCACACAAAGATACAGGAAGAAGACAGACATCTTCACACCAAGGAGAAAGGCTTAGAAGAACTAACCCTGATCAATCACCTTCTCCCTCCCAGAATGATTGAAAAGCATTTCTGTTATCAGTCTACCCAGCCTATGGCACTTTGTTAGAGCAACTCTAGAAAGGAACTGACCAACACTCTCTGGCTCAAAAAATTCAAACCAACGTCAAAATATTATATGATAGCCATAATGTTTGAGAAATGAAAGATTTCTATGCAGGAAAAATTGGTCTTTGCTGCTGCAAACATAAAGCAGTTGCCCAGAAGAATGAAAGCTGGATGAATAAAGTATGCAATTTAAATGAGAATGTGTCAGCAAGATGACAGGCAGGCAGTAGACATGGAGAAAAACTGTTTCACATAATATTATGGTATCTCTTAATTGCTTTTCCTAAATGAAACTGAACCATTGCCTGCACTCACGTCCAGATCAGGAACTGAGGGATTTTGGTTGACCAGGCTTGCTTCTCTGAAAATGATGCTTGATATCTCACCTGTGGAAAATCTAATCTCTGAAAGAGCAGACACACTGAATGGATTTGTCTGCATCAAGGATGATCATCCTGGAAGAAGGTACAGCTTTTGTTTCAAGAGTAGACAAAGTTTTTGAGTGAGGCTTTCACTGGGCCTCTCCTAGTCTCTCTACCCTGGGAGCTCAATATCCGCTCCTCATTAGACCAAAAATGTCATTTGCACTCTGATACCAGGAGCACATAACCTCAAAAGACCAACTTTGCAGAGGACAGTAATTCAGGATGGCTGATTTCCTGGCTTTTGAAGGCAACTGTGTCTCATTCATGTCCTTCCATTGTTTCTACCCTCCACAATTTCACATACCTCACATGCACTGCACATTGATTTTGACATGTAGTGTATTTCTCCAGTTGATAAAGATACAGATCACAGATGAAAAGGAGTGGCTCTTTGCCAAGCTCATTGCCAACAGTGAGATTATTTCATCTTTACAGGCAGCAGCTTCAGAGAGCAAAACACAGAGCACATCCCAATATCTTTCTTATTTATTGACTATTCCTCCTTCATGAATGAATGCTTCTTGAGTACAATACTCCAAAATATCAAGAAACATTATACCATGAGTACCTAGTTTATGACACAGCTTTGCTGGGCATTCAGTTCTTAAGATGAAAACAATACCTAATGTAAGTAAATAGTATCAACAATAATTATTCCTATCATTTCTGGTGTTCCAACATCATATCACAGCATCTCCCACAATCATCTCCTTATTGACTGATTTATCTTTAACTCATGGATGAGTGAATTTCTCAATCAGTTGAAGATGCTATAAAAATACCATCAGTCAGGTGTATTAAAATCACACCTAGACTTCCGGGAAGATGGTGGAACTGTAAATAGCAGAGAAAACAGCCTCTCTGAGAGATAAAGTCCAGATGCTGGAATGTAGCCTTGTGAGGAAGACAATAAGGAAGGAAATGGGTCCCCTGGGCCCAGGGAGACTCAAAAGTGAGAATTGAAGCCCACAGAAAGAGTAAAAACAAAAAACTTAAACAATTAAGAAGGTGATAGCTGGCAGCACCTTTGCCTGGAGCTGAACCCACTGAGCGAGAGGAGCTTTTGGAACCTGGGGACACACAATAAAGGTGATGTGGTGGCTGGCGACCCTGGAGGCCTCTGCAGAAAGAGAGGCAACATTGGTGGGGAGAAGCAGTGGAGGAGAGCATTGGACCTGGAAGACTGCACTGGCTGGAAGTGAATGCAAAGTACTTGATCCTCCCATGGGAGAGAGTGTTTGGCTGGGAAACATTTTGGAGTTGAGCCAGATAAGCCCAGAATCAGAATGGCTGTTATGTTCCTCCAGCAACTACTAGCTGGGCACAGATCCATGGAAATTGCTCGGACTGAGCCTCACCCCCACGTGCATTCTAGTGGCCATCGCTGAGGTTCCTTGAGTAGCCAGCACGGTGTAGAGGCAGCAGCTGGCCCCACCCTCGCACGCACTCCAGGGACAGTAGTGGAGGATCCTCACTGTTGACCAGCCCAGGTTCTCAGGCTGCAGTCAGCCCTGCCCCTGCGTGCACTTCACCATCTATCAGAGAGCCAGTGCAGGATGGGAAAAGCAGCAGACAGCCCTGCATCAGTGAACCCAATGGTCACCATCAGATACCCATAGCCAGCACTGGCTAGACGAACCAAATAGTCTCACTTCAGAGAAACTGTAGCCAATGCAGGAAGTGATTAGGACCCCAGTACGCACTTGTTCAGAAGAACCCGGGAATATGTTGACATGAAGAAGCAAAAGGCAGCCTCTGGCTTCCAATCCAAGCAGAGCAAGTCCAAGAGATGAAAACATGGAATAAATCAGGAGTTGCATAACTGAAGTTTCTAAAGTGATGGCAACTGAAGTAAACAAACAACTTCATGAGGCTATAAAAGAAATTCAAACAGAAATATTAACT
>RJWM01034475.1:0-19695 GCA_004363535.1 Dasyprocta punctata | reverse complement strand
TATGTAAGATAACTAAAAAGAACACTGCTCAATGTATTCGTTATTGAGAGGGAACAATTAATACTCATATGATTGGATCAATCTTGCATGTTTATATCTGTTAATGTAAGAAACCATTTTAAAGATAACGATGCGCAAATTGCAACCATTGTCAAGCTTCTATCTTCCGGTTTTGTAAACCTGCAATGTTGTGTATTTACTCTAGTTGTTTGCTTGTCTCCTTTGCTTGTTGTTTTTACTATATATGTCATTTTTTTGTTGTTGTTGTTGTAGTTTTTGTTTGTTTTGTTTTTCTTCGCTTAAATAAAATTTAAAAAAAAAAAAAAAAAAAAGCAAGCCAGGGAGCATCACAATCCTAGACCTGAAATTACACTACAACATTACTGTGATAAAATCAACATGGTATTGACAAAAAAAAAAAAGAAGAAGAAGAAGTAAAAACAGGCCTGAGAATCAGTGGAACAGAATAGAAGGTGCAGTTACATCCCCAAACACACTTAGCCATCTTACCTTTGAAAAAGGAGTCAAACATGTTCACTGGAAGAAAGATAGTCTCTTTAATAAATGGTGCTGGAAAAACTGGCTCTCCATATGCCAAAGACTAAAACTAGACCTTATATATCATCATGCACTAAACTAAAGTCAAAATGGATCAAAGATCTAAATACTAAAATGGAAACACTAAGTCTGGGAGACAAAGTAGGTAGAAATCTTGAAGACCTGAGGATAGGCAGAGAGTTGACAAACAAAACCCAAACTGCATGAGAAGTATTTCAAAGAATTAACAACTGGGATCTCATCTTATTAAAAAGTTTTTGCACATCAAAAGCAATCATCAACTGAATGAAAAGAAAATCCACAGAGTGGGGAAAAAAATTTTTAGCTAACTGTTTCTCAGACAAAGGACTTCTACCTAGAGCATATAAAGAATTGAAAAACATCAGGCCCCCTAAATTCGAAGACCCTAATTCAAAAGTGGGCATCTGAGATGAATACGCACTTCTCAGATGATGAATACACACTTCTCAGAAGAGCTCCAGATAGCAAATACATACATGGAAAAATGTTCAACATCACTGGTCATTCAAGAAATGCAAATTAAAACAACTCTGAGATTCATCTCACTCCAGAAAGAATGGCTATCATCAAGAAATGGCTACAACGCGAGAGCAAGGCCAGCCTGAGCTACATAGTGGGACCCTGCCTCAAAAAACCAGGGCTGGGAGTTTGGCTCGGTGGCTCAAATTCCTGTCTGGCAGGTGCGAGGTTGTGAGTTCAATCCCCCGTGCTGCAAAAAAAAAAAAAAAAAAAAAAAAAAAAAAAAAAAAAAAAAAAAAAAAAAAAAAAAAGAAATCAACCAATAGCAAATGCTGGCAGGGTTGTGGGGGAAAATGAACCTTCTTCACTGTTGGTGGGAATGCAGACTGGTACCACCACTGTGAAAATCACTATGGAGATTTCTCAAAAAACTAGGGTTGGAGGTCCCATTTGACATAGCCATTCCTGTTCTGGGTATTTTCCCAGAAGAAATAAAAATCTCACACCACAGCAGTGTAAGTGCACCCATGATTACAGCAGCACAATTTGTAATAGCTAAATCTTGGAAACAATCAAGGTGTTTATCAACCAAGGAATCGATAAAAAGATATATATATATATATTACTCAGTCATAAAGAAGGTTAAACTGGAGACTTTCATAGATAAATGAATGCAACTCAAGACCATACTCATGAGTGAAATAAATCAGACCCATATGTGTCAAAATTGTATTGTCTCACTAGTATGAGAAACTGTACAAATAAATAGGATACAAAGTATATAATAGATATTGTGAATAGGGAAGAATGAAAAGACAAACTGCCATGGGGAAAGGAAGAAAGGGAAAGAGAAAAAAAATATGTATACCCAAGATAGTTATGATAGCTATACAGCTAGCTCTTCTCTGTTCCTTGAAAAGAACGTTTTGTGCTAATATTGTTTAGACAAGATATCATGCCTATATCCTCTACTCTGAATAACTACTATGAAGACAACAACATGTAATGTATCAGCTATTGTAACTGTCCTACTAACTTATTTTGTAACTTGGTTTCATTGTTTGTTTATCTTTTTTTCTCTTAAAATAAAAAAAACTAAGCACATCTTTTACTAAGTGTAGAAAAACTATAGTTGTGTGTAAATAAAATATTAAAATAAATAATTACCTTTACTGAAGGCGGTCCACATGTTTCACCTGTAATCCTCATACCAGTCTTGAGATATCTTGTATGCTTCTTATTTTACAGAAGAGGAAATTGTATAGCTCCAAGAAGTGAATAACATTCTAATAGTATACAGATAGTGCATAGTAAAGCCAGAATTCAGATCCTATCTAATTGTTCTGGTGAGTTCTCCACCATCTCACATCTTGGTGATTTAATTTGGTAAGAAAAATGAATAAAACTATACAAGAAAGAATGAGTATCAATGGGAAAAATATACATGCATGATTCAATCTTCTCATTCCAGTCCTTATTTTCCAGGTTCCTGGATTAATTTTCCAGTGGCTTGCTGAAAATTGCTACATGAGAACAGAGAATCAATCCTAGAGCCACCTCTTCCAAATTAGCAAATCCAACATCATCATCCTTCCACCTCCTCCTCCACCTATGCACACACCTGGTCTGCTCGCCTGTACTCCTTACCTCATCCAACATTGCAATTGTTCCAACAAGTATCTTCATGACCCTCTCTCTCACCTTACACACCCAAATCTGGCTAGGTCCACCTTCTAACCTCTGGCAAAATTGCTTCTGCCTCTGTCTCACACTGACACACACCTGATAGCTTTCCCCACCCTCATCCCTTCTTATGCCATCAGGGTAACCCACCAGCAAACACACCTACTGAGATTACTCTCCTACACTAAAACGCCTCCCTGATATTCCTAAGGCCTTTGGAATCAATGAAGCTGCCTGCATGCATGCATGCAATCCAACTCTTATTTATGTTCTAGCACCATCTTCCACCATGACAATCTACTTATTAGTAACTTTAACTTCTCGCCATTCCCTAAACACACAACTGGAAAAATAGCTCAACAAACACATGATAAGTACTCCCCTTTATTTGTTTGTGTTGGGTGTCGGTGTTTCTCCATTCTGGCTCTATTGATATTTGGGGCACATCATTCTTGATTGGGGAACTGTCCTGTGTTGATGTTGATCAGCATCCATGACTGTGATCCAGTGGACACCAGTGCCACTTCATTTTGAAGTGGAGACAACCAAAAATATCACCAGACATTGCTGCATGATTCTCAGAGGGCCATCACCAAACAGGCAGTTATAGCAGGTGGGTGTGCTCAAGGCCCAGTATGCTGGGAGGGCACTGGGGCACAAGCAGCTATCACTGAGCCCCCTCTGCATGGGAATCCTGACCCTTCCACTGCCTTTTTGCAGACCTTGAATGTTTAATTACAATTGAGCCTTCATGAGCTTCTAATTTTGACTTTAAGACCTATTTTGTGTATGATACAAGGGTCCATGTGTAAATATTTGACCTACTGAGAAAGACCCTCATGAGGTCCTTGGGATCCCACATGACCAGGATGGGACGTTTGTGTCTCTGTCAGGGACATGAACTCTCTCCCAGTCTTACCCTGTGACAGGGCCCTTCCAACACAGCTCCAGTGTGGGCTTCACTTCTCCAATGGCACAGGAACGAAATTCAGAACCATCCTCAGTGTGCTCCTCACACATTACTTACATCTCTCTTAGCACCTCTGTTCATTTTAGGGGTCGGTTAACTTTGCTGTCACGGGCCAGAAAGTAAATAGTGTAGGTTTTCAGACCACACAGCTACTGTCATGACCACTCAACTCAATTACTGCAAGTGAAAGTATCCATGATCAATAGTCACTACATGGGTGTGGCTGTGGCCCAATAAAATTTTACTTGAAAACCAGCTGGTGAGTCAAAAGATGGCTGCTCTGAGCAGCAAGTTCCTTGAGGTCAAGAAGTTGTCTTTCGCATCACCGGTCTCTTTTGCAGCACCTGGTGTATAGTAGACATTGTTTAAATAATTAGGAGAGCAATGGATCCCATTAGTCATCACACCCCTATTAATAAAATACATCACTATAAAATTCTTTGAGGTTGTGGAAATAAAGTGCTGACCCAAACAATAAAAACAACCCACAATACTAATTCAATAATTAAAGAGCCATTGTATGTTGGAAGAGGAATATAAGACCTCTCTTCCCTGGAGCTGGAAGTCATAGCTTAGGTGTAAGTATGGGGCTGACAAGCACGAGGTTGTGAGTTTGATTTCTGATATCGGAAAAAAAAAAAGGAAGCATAGGTTTGTAGAGAACATACAAGGCATCTTGCTAAGTTGGAATCTCAGAGAAATAACCAATATGTGTTTAGGATAAGTATGTCCCACACAATCTTTGGGATGTACTTATCCTAAAAGTACTATCAGTCTTTCTTCTGAAATTCAAACGTCCTTTATTTTTATCTGTTGAATCTGGCTACCTTATAGCACTTCTGTTTTCTTCTCTAAATCAAGCAGAAGCTATGTCTGGCCCTGGAAAAGATGAGAACCTGTCTGACCTGCTGAGCAGCCTTCCCACTCCCCCAGGAAGAAGGGCCCCGGCAAATCCCATGGCGGGGCTGTTGGAACTGGAAATTTAATTAACAAAATGCTAGCATGCAATTTCAGGGGAGGGGAAAAAAGTGTTATCATGAAGTTAATAAGAGAACTATTTTAATTATGGTATTTAACAAGTTATGACCATGCCACTGTGTTCTGGGGGGAAGGATTTATATCACTAAAAAATCTTGGAGTGCGAAGGGATGTGATAGAGTGGAGGTGGGAACATGTACACCATGCTTCCCTGGCACATCTTGGAGTTCTCTAGCTCTGGTCTTTAGAACCCCCAAGGAGCCATGCTCTTTCTCTCCTGTGACTCAGAGTAGAAAGCTAGCTGTCCCCCACCTTCCTATGTCAAGTTTAAGCCAAACAGTGGAGCTCACACAACTCAAACGTGATGTGGAAAACACCATTTGTCACATTTGGTGTGGCACGAGTGGATTTCATTTGGCACTCATGTCTTTCCCTCCCTGTTCCCCTCCCACCTGCTCACTAGCTTGTGGTGGCATCTATTCTATCTCCTCCTCCAAGTCTGCCAACCAGCAGCACAGGCAATGGACGCTGGTTTGAGGTATATCAGAGAAAAGAGCTGGTGCCAGTTCCTAAGAGTGATGGGGAGACCAAGTCACATGTCTCGCAGGCCAATCCCAAATCCTCCACGGGTGGCAACAGGTTTGTCCTCTGCACACAGAGCCGTGGGAGCTACCCTTTTCCCAACCCTCAACAGGATGAAGCCACACTGTAAAGTTCTTCGAGATTGTGGAAATAAAACTATGACCCAAATAATAAAAACAGCACATAATACTAGTTCAATAATTAATGAACCATTGTATGCTGGAAGAGGAATAGAAGACCTCTGTAGCTCCATGGCATTAGACAAACCAGGACCAGAGCACAGATGGCCTTGGCTTCCCATCCCACTCCCTGCTTCTCACAACTCCCAGGCTTCTCTAGTAGTTCCACAGTTTTGTGTATCAGTTAAAAAGATTTTTTTTAAGATAGATTCAATGGACCAAACTGCTCCTGTGATTTCATACACTCTGGGCACTAAATTCTCACTGCAAAAACCAAGCATAGTTTTCTCCACCTCTACCTTTCCTTCACCCCCTTTCCATCCTGAATACATCAGGGTCAAAGCTGCTAGTGAAGTCATCCACCTATGAAGATGCAAGTTTGGGGATCAGGCCCAAAGAGGAAAGAGAGGCTCCACATGAGATGTTGGAGCCCAGGCAAAAAGAAAAAGCATCTAGATGGAGAATGGGGTGACCATGGCAATGAGAGGTGCCTTTTTCCAGGAGGATCCATCAAAGATGTGAATGGAATTAAGTAAGAAGAATCAAATTCCCAATTCCTCATGGTGGGTGGGGAATTCCAGTGGTGGCAGCAGGGAGAAAAATAGAATGAAACCTAGATATAGAGCTAAAAATGGGAATAATAACATAAATTTATAGTTTTTAGTACATCTAGAATCAGAAGTAAATATACCTGGAAATACGAGTATAGTATGTGTGGTGTATATTTGCCCACATACTTGTGTGTCCACACACACACACAATTCTACTGGGAGGACCTGGGTGTAACAATACCTCCCAGAGATGAGCATTGCTCATTCCCAAATCTGCTCTTTACATAGTATTCTCCTCTGAAAGGGACCAAGGCTCCCTAGAGGATTGGCAGATCTCAGGGCTGGGGCAGGGAAAGGACAAGATGAGCCTGGACTATTGAATGAGGAAAGATGACGGCATTAAGGGCACAGCAGTTAGCCTGAACAAGCGCCTCCCTTCAAATCTGGGGGAATCTGAGCAATAGGACAAATGACACAACAATCTCAATGACTAATAGGTATGACAGGAATCCTTGAGTTCATATACTGACATAAAGAAAGACGTTGAAAGCTGGACTTGGTGACACATGTCTGCAATCCCAGCATTCTTGGGAGCCGAGGCAGGAGGATCTTAGGTCTGAGCCCAGCCTGGGCAGCTTAATGACTTAGCAAGATCCTGTCTCAAATTTTAAAAATATTACAAGACCAGTATGCTGTGAATAGGTTCTAAGGATTAAGTGGCAGCAAGATGTACAGGTTAAGATCCAATGGTGGCAACCAGGCTGCAGGAAGTAGCTACGTACATGTGCTATGCTAGGAACTGTGCAGTTCATAGGAACCACAGCTAGTGTTTCTCAGTGATGGGTTATCATGTTGGCTACTTACTTTCAAATATCTCTTGGGGAAAAAGTCTTTGTGTTCTATTTGCAATTTTTCCAGAAGTCTGAAAGTTGTTTCAAAATAAAAACCAAGAAAATTTAAAAAGAAAGACTTGGTAAGTAAACACACTTACCAAGAGATATCAAAATTCAACAGTGGCCAAAGAGAATTGGATAGTGTGGTTCTTCCAGAACAGAAGTTTGATTACAATCTACTGGCCCTGAACTTTAACTGGGCACTCCAGACTCAACTGTGTAACTTTGCATCAATGCAGTGTAGGGCAACTACAAGGGTCCCAGAGAGATGCCCTCCTATTTCTCCCCAAGTGCTGGTGATGGTGGACAACCATGAAGCGATGGACTAGGTGTGTTTGGTATGGCTGTGCCCCTCCTCCAGTTCCATGCTACCCTCCTTCTGTCTAACTTCTGAGAAGTCTCTGCTTATTCCCTTCCCCTGGGCTGACTCCTCCAAGCCAGACTTCACATGTGAGTGCTACAACTCTCTGTCTTCCCACCTGCAGGCTCTGCCCTCTCCTCTCAGTACACCACGACCTCCAGCCATTGACAGTGACTTAGCAGGAAGAGTTCCTTTCTTCAGAGAGACAAACTGAACCTATAGTTTCCTTTGTCCCAAATGATCAACAGTTAGAACCAGGACTTGCTGTCTGGTCCATTTATCTTGATTCTTTGAGGTCACTAGAGTGGGAATAAGAGGTACCTGGTGATTATCAGGATGAAGTGACTCTTCCCAGGTGTGGGTCATATGCTGAGGGACAGAAGATGGGTTGATGCATCTTCCTGAAATATAGATACTCACACTCCCAAGTACCAAATGCTTCAGAGCATCACAGCTAAACATGGGCTCACCAGAATCTCTCTTCTCCCATGCATGGTTACTAAAACCCCAGAAAAGAACAGCATCCCCTCACACCCAAATAGGTTGGGGAGATAGTAGATCCAACAGAAAGAAAAGGGAAGAGGGACATGCCCAGGAGACCAGTTCAAGTGACTTCCTTCATAAAATACCTCCAGAGAAGGAAGAATGCTGACTACGCTTCTCAAATACCAGCTCGCCATGTGCCATGGTGACAGGCAGGTCGACAAGATGGTCCAGATCATGTAACATGGCCCTGGCACCCAACTCCATGTGGCACCCTGACAAATCAAACACAAGACTTCCGGGATCATTCTCCACCACCCACATTGCTGGGAATCCAGCTCCCACGGGGAATGCTTGAGTTTGTTTAAAAGCAGGAAAGAGCTGTCCATGATCCTGGCAAATTGTGTATTTCAACCCTAAGAAATACATGCCTGTCATCTGTCTCCATGGGTGCTCTGTTAAAAAGCATGACTGCAATGGTATAAGAACAGCACAAACATGAAGTCCAAGGTCATGTTTAGCTTCTGGCCATAAGTTTGAAAAAAAAATAAGAAAACAGGATGAATGACTTTAAAATAAGAATATTCAATTATGCCATAGAGTGAGAAGTCTGAAGACAAGTGAACCCAGGGTAGGGTAATTTAGCAGCTCACACGTGTCAGTGCTGTGGGGTCACCTTCCCTGAAAGTTTTTCACTTTACCTCTGACCATAAAACCGCCAAACCAAATATCAGATCCTACACAGCGCACCTATCTTCTATCTGTTAAGTGCCAAACAAGGAATGAACCAAATAAATGAGGTCCCTGCCTTCTGAAGGCTTACAGGCGATTGTTAGACCAGAGCCTACCTCAACACACTCCCTTCTATGGAGGCACCAGTTTCTTCCACTTCCCCTTGCATAAAGCAACTTTGAACAGATCAACTTACATTTATATATATTTTAAGTCATGGGTAGCTTTACAACTGATGTATCCAGAATTTTCTTTCTCTAGGATTCTGGCTTCCTCATCTCCTTGAGGTAGTCTTATTGAAGAATTGAAAGACATACAAGTACAAAACAACTAGCCCAGTATCTGAAACATAGTGAGTGCTCAAAAAATTTCCCTTCCTGGTCTTGTTATTTCCTTCATCTTCAAGGCTCCTGGGCCTCACCACCACTTTCCCTTTCTGGTTCTTTGTCCTGTTCTTAATCAAACTGCTATCTTGGGACAAGATGGACTATGACTTACAGCCTTCTGTCACCCCAGCTCACCCACATGGGCATCTGAGCTGCCTGCATTTCCTGGCCATGAAATCAATTTCAGGCCAATTCTGTCCAAGTACTATGTTGTTCCATACCTTTAGGAGACACTGTATAACTCCTCTAAACTCTCAGAGGTGTATGTCCTGGGATGTGAGTAGATGATGTCCCTATTTCAAGGAAGTCTTCCCTTGATTGATTAGTTGTTATACTTCCACTACTGGCTACATATAATACACATAAGCCTCCTCAAACTCAAACAAAGGGGTATTACTTATTTTGATTTGCACACGAGGATCCAGAGAGGTTCAGAGACTTACCTGAAGGTACAAAGCCAATGGAAAAACCAAGACTAAACTCAAGTATCTTGGACTTTCATTCTTTTTTCTTCTCCCATCCTTGTTGCCTTTATCCCATGAAGTAATGGTTATGAGACAAGGACTCAGTATAATGTATTCTTGTCACAATTCTTCAAGTCTTACAGGCCCCAATCTAGAGTGGCAGACACTCTAAAGTGTTTGATTCCTTCATTCAACAAACACACTTACCATGTGCCAAGGACTGGAAGAGATTAAAGGTTTCTACTATCAATAAGACAATAGAATCCCAATACTTGGGGCCCTCACATCTAGGTAGAGCTCAAGTTGGTAGGAGATCAGCAGCAATGGAAAGAGACCCAAGTTTGTCCACCTCTGAAGTGAAAAATGAAGGGATATTTTTGGAAGGCCTTTCCAGGCAAAAGGTATTGTTATGGAACAGTTAAATCTCTGTAAATAGCAACAGCACTGGATGGGAGAGAGAAGAAAGAATGATTTGATACCTCTTGTTGCTGTGCAAGAAAAACATTCCCTCCTGATTTTCACACCATGCTGCCAAATAGGAAAATTCCCCTCTGCATCCCTGTATCACATCTAAATGCCAATTCTCCAGGAGGGGCACACAGCAAGGGGGCCCTGGTGGCCTAGCTGTGCCACAATCAGTTAAACTCCAGAGAAGCAGCCAAGGGGAGGGAGAGGGAGATGAAGTGACAAACTGAGGTCAGCCCTTCAGGGGTAACATTCTGGGCAAGTCGTTGGTGCTCATCTTGTCGGAGTTTCCCTTTCTCTGTACAATGGAAATAGCTCACTTTACCCCTTTGCTGTTAAAATGAGCAGTCTCACAGGGTCTGGCCTGGAAGAACTAGGCAGAAAAGAGGAAGGGACCATCCTTACTCCTGCCGGTTTAGATCAAGAGACCGTGGTCAATGAGAGTTCTAGCTTCCATGTTCGGTGAATCTGCATCCTAACCTAAGCACTTTCTCTGTCACCTCTTGGACTCCACAGTGTCGTATTTGCTGTCTCCTGGCCTCTCTCCATGGCAACCGTGCACCATCACAGAACTATTCAATGTCTGGTGTCACTAAAGCTACTGCAATCTGAAGGTTTTTCACTACTGGTGTTCTTTACCTGCCCTCTCTTCTGGCCACTTTGCCATTATCCAAAATAGTCCCACCTCTGACATTTTAAAACTGAAGGTCTCTGACACATTATCCTATCTTTCCAGCTCTTTCTCTTTGCCCATTTTCTCACCTCATCATGATCTCCAGTCTCTCGATTCTTCATTTTCCTTCCAGTGTGACACCTCTCTCCAAGTGCCATTTTCTTCCCATCCAAGCCCATTTGGCCCTGACCACTCTTGTGCCAAGACATCAATAATACTGCTTCTTTCTATTTTCAATCCCATATAGGGTCCAGGCCAACCACAGGTCTACTTCACTCCACGTCTCCATGGCTGTGACCACTAGGGAGCCCCAACACATGTCAGGCTCCAGAAACCCAGTCTTGATGAATTGCTCAGTACTCAGCAATCCTCCTAGTCTTCCAGTCAATGCTATCCCATTCTCGGCTACACTGCCAGACTTTTCAGCCACTCCTGTTATCAGTTCTGAAGAAGATGACCTTGTTTCCTATTTCACTGAAGAAAAATACAGAGGCAATCAGAGGTAAACTTCCTCACTCAATATGCACCCCTGTCTGTGTCCCCTCCCTCTTCCCCAGATCCTTAGTGCAGAGAGCGTCCTCTCTGTATCCAAGACCAGTCCAATCCACGCACTCTTGCCCTTTTCTTCTAACACTATCTGCAATCAGTTCAACCCAGTATTGCCTCCACTTTTCTCCCTCTTCACTGGCTTCTTCTTTTCATTGTATTAACATCCTTGAGTGTTTTCTACTTTATGCATCCATTAAATTTTCATTGATTCTGAATAAACCTCTGTGTGTGTGTGTGTGTGTGTGTGTGTATTCCTCTTCTCTTAAATGAGCCTACATATCTCCTTTCTTACCTTTCAGTGATTCCCTCAGTTCTTTGGAATTGCTCTGCTTCTTACAAAGCATCTCTCTCCAAGGTCACCTGTGATCTCTTAGCTCCCAAATACAAGGGTGCTTTCCAACAGTCTTATCTGCCCGTTTTGCTCTGTTTGCCATATTACCCAAAACATCCACCACTGTGGATGCTTTCTGGTCTCTCCTCATCCTTTCTCTTCTCTACCTGCTCCACATTTGCCTGTACATGAACTTCTCCTTCTCTTTCAATTCATCTCTCAAAACTTGGCATTTCTCAAGGCTCCATTCTCTCCCACCATTTCCCATGGTAACTCCACTGTGAAAAGTATACAGATACCTTCCATCTGCTAACAACTCCTCAATGACCATCCCAGTCAGGCTTCTCTGCTGGATCCATGTCCAGTGGCCTGCTGGGCCCTGACCCTTGGACCTCACATAGCTCAGACTCTGCATGTTGAGCATTCCTCTAGTAATCCTACTCTTCCCAACTGCCCACTTTTCTCATCTCCCTAACTCTGAGAATAGAACTACCAACCAACCTTGTCAACCAAAGATGCAACACCACCTTGAACACTTCCTTCCTCTTGCACTCATGTGATTGATCCCATCTCCCCCTGATCTTACATGTCAATGGCTTCCTTTCCATCACCATTCAACACTACTGCTCCCAACTTCCTTGTCTGAAATTTTGCAAATGCTTCTGTCTTTTGGCTCTAATTGAAGTCCCCAGTAATACATCTTCCACATGTTCCCAAAGTCATCTTTGAATGTAAATATGATCATCATATTCCCCGTGTACTTAAAATTCTTCCTTACTACCAATAGGATGAATTGTGTCCTTCTGTGACCTTGGTTTCCTCTCCAACCTCAATGTTCATCATGGTTCCCACTGAATGTAACACTTCAATGCTCATAACTAGTCTCCATCTTAGAATAATCCATACTCTTAAAGTGTGTCTTAAAGTGTAGTTTATCAACCATCTGAGATAACTGATCTCCAGTCCTTTTCTCTACCCTGTGGCCTCTCGCCTGTCTGGGGAGTTTCAGCACAAGCACTTCACCTCCCAAGTGTCCCATGACCACAGAGAAAAGATGCCAGAGCTCCTCCTATTCATTTATTCATTATCACTAGTCATTGAGCACACCTCTATCACAGTGGGGATCACATTGTGTTGTAGCTGTTCCTCTGTCCCTCTCTTTTCTCCAAGGGTAGAACTATAGTCTTTCACTTTCTGGTCCAAGGGCCACTACCCAAGAGTAGTGTGTGTTCATAAAATTGTGTTGAATGTGTGAAGAAATTAAAGAATGTGCTATGGTTTGTGTTTGGATGGCTGCCCCAAGCCTCATGCAGTTGTGGACGCAGCTAAATCTAGCGTTTGTGATTGGCTCATTGTCTAGCACTGGGATTGGTGGTGTGAGTGCTGCACCCACCCAGGGGCAGAGCTGATATACAGCGTGAGGACTGGAAGGAGGCGTGGTTTCGTTATTTTGCTCTTCTGCTCTTTCGCTTGCAGTGGCCATGAAGAGCTGCCCCTCAGCCACACCACACTGCCTGGGAGCCAGCTGAGTATGGACTGAAACCTCCAAAAACTGTAAGAAATAGACCTTTCTTTCCTACATTTTGGACATCAGGTATTTTGTCTCAACAATGAGAGAAAAGTAACCAAGACAGAATGAATGCAACTCCTAGGCTTTAACTGTAAATATATACACCTGAGAACAGCTGGGCCAGTGGAAGGGAAAATAAGGAGAAATACCAATAAATGCAGCCAGGTGCAAACAGGGGGTGTTCCAGCTGGGAACGGGCTTCACAGGTTGAATCTTACCACTAAATGGATTTCTGAAGGTAGCGGAGTTTGGAACTGCTGTATTAAAACATTCTGAAACCCATGGTGGGCTCCTGTGTGCTAAGCCCCCTTGACCTCTCACCATCCCAGAAATCAAGGTCTCACTGTAAGCGTCTGGTCCCTGGTCCTCAGCTCACAGAGCAGCTGAGTCTGTACCCCAGAAGGCTGAGGGGCCACTGGGGCATTGGAGTGCTGCTGTTGCGGACCTGGTCCCCATGGCTGCCAGTTCCCCACAGCTGGAGTCCCCTGTTGGTCTTGTCAGGAATCAGCGAGTACTCTGTCCTGTGGCGATGGCAGAGGGGACCTGGTGGCCACTGCAACCCCTCCTGCCTACAGCTTCTTGGAATTTGACCAAGTGCTGAGCAAGGCCTGCCACCACGTAGTTGCCCAGCTTCTGTCATTACTTTCTCTAGGCCTCTAGACCAGACAGGCTTATGGATGCAAGAACAGGTTAAGAGAATGACTTCAAGAAAGAAAAAAAAAATGTATCATTCTTCGGTTACTATAGAAGCAGGACTCTCAAAGCATTTCAAACAAAAGTATTAGAATATGGGGCAGGGGTCAACAACATACAACACAGAACACTTTATAGAGACAATCATCTTCCTCTCTCCCTCTCAACTCCTCACCACCTCTACCCACTCTCACACCCACCAAGAAACCCTAGAATTCCAAATATATGACCAGGCTTCTTCCATTTCCTTCCCAACCCAGGCTGCAAACCACCGTGAGCATAGCCAGGCATGAGTACCACCTGCTTGAGAAATTCTCTTTCAAATACTCAGACTTGAAACTAGACTTTTCATCATTGCTCACACACAACAGGGCATGTTCATGTGCCATGGAAATGAGCACAGACCTATTAATCCAGGACCTAAAACATATTAGGCATATCAACATACCAGGAGTGCTACCGTCACCTCCTTACAGTCACAGCACAAACACCTGAATGGTGCCAAATGGAGGAAAGTGGACGGGAAAGAAACTTCCTGGAGATGGACAGAGCCAGGTCATTGTGTTAAAGCAAAGCCACCCCGCAGCTTCTTTCTATTGCATCACCCCTGTCTTGCGTCCTTCTTCCAAGCCAATCCTTCGATGAGTGGGGTAATACCCTGGCAAGGAAAAGGATCCCCTCCTATCCAGAGTTCCTACGAGCATGAGCTCATCCAAACCTCCTCGATCGTGCCCTGAGCCGGGCTGCCATGAAATGAGCTAAGGGGAAGGTGTGGCCTAGTCAGCAATGCCCGGGCCAGACCCTCTCACTGGTTTGGACAGATCCCCTCCTTTGGTTTAAGTGGTAGATCTTAGGAAACAGCCTCTGTTGATTTGGCAGCAGCTTCCCTCTGAGCTTGCCTACTAATCCCCATTTCATCTGCTTCCCGTACGTGCTCCAGGCTGCCCTCCTTCTCCCAGTCCTGCTCCCTAGTCCCTGTTCCATGCAGCAGACAAAGAGTTAAATGCTTCCAGGATGGGAGAGGACAGGCCACAGGGATGCAGGTGCTAACAGGGAAAGTGTGGGCTGGAATCTAGAAGCTCTGTCACCATTCCAAGAGCTTCTTTGGGTGAGGAGTGATCACTGATTTTTTACTAAAAGTCTCCAGGTGAGAATTCCATAAATCTAGAAACTGAAACTCAATGGAAACGTAATTAAATGAGTTAATATATGTAGAGTGCTTGGGGACAATGCCGGCACATGGTGAGCTATATAAACACTTGGAAATGAGTAAGAGTTTGGGGAAATCTACATTTCAACATCCCGGCAGTCTGTATATCCTAGAATCTTTGCAAATTGTTGAGCTTGGATGTCTGTACTGGAAGTCTCTTCGGTCCCACAAACTTAAGATTCTTCTCTCTTCTCTGTTTCATTTCCCTTCCATTCCCCCATTCCTCTCTCTCTCTCTCTCTCTCTCTCTCTCTCTCTCTCTCTCTCTCTCTTCCCATGAATGCAGGAAGTTTTCCACATTCATGGTTAAAAATCCCTATCTTTTGTTCCCATCACCATCTTTTCTCTGAAATCCAGTGAAAACCCTTGATTTTGTTAAGCCTTGTGTTGGTGCGGCTTATGTGGAGCCGTCCCTATCTCCTTGGCAGTGATTACGTTGGCTTCATAATAATCACCATGTAGAATCAAGCTGTAATTACAGGAATGCACTGGAAAACTCATGTGAGTGTCAGCTTCGCTCTCTCAAACACACTGACAAGGGCTCTGGTTGAATTTCCAGGGAAGATACGCTCTGGAAATCTCATAGAAAGAAGAACAGAGTTGCAGATGAGGCAAGACCCCAGTGATCATAAATTCAGGCCCACCCCTCATTCAACCTTTACTGCTTTATGCAAAAATGAAACACTCTTCCCTCCTCCCACAGCCAACCATCTTCAGCATCCATCGTCCTTCAGAATTACGACTCAAGGAGGGCAGAGTGGGAAAAAAGCAAGAATGCTTTTGTCTTTTTTTAAGGCTTTGAGTGGGAATGAGGGAACACGGCTGAAACAGGAGGCAAATGTCTCCACCCAAGTGGTAGGGGGCAGGGTCGGGCATGAGCAGCCGACCTTCCAGCTATGCAGATGGCACAGGGGTTATGTCTGGTCCTGGCTGCCACACTGAGTCCTGGCTGAGATTCTGCCCAAGGCCTCCTGCTCACCAGGAGAAGGGAGTGACAGATGCCGCTCTCCTGAGACATGATGAAAGATATGAGTCAGAAGAAGTGGGAGGGAAGTTGGCTCTGGGATCTGGGCCCTGCACGCCAGCAGCTGGATGGGGCTGAAGGAAGAGGAGGATCCCTAAGGAAAAAGTATCACTGTCTCCAGCTGCCTTCTATCTAATCCACTTGGAGATTTCAAAAATATGCCAGACACGGAGTGGTCAAGCCTGGGGCCACTCTGAGAACCAGCAGCCATCTGTAGATATGCTTTGAATGCTTCCTTGGGCTGGGTACCATTCTGATTTCTGGCCTGACAAGTGGGATGGGGTGGGTTTTATGAGGTTGGTGAGGCATGGATAATAACTCTGTTTGGATGTAATAGTACAATTTAATCTCAAAGTCTCCAAAAGTGTCAAAGGTATTTCTAAGACACACAGCTCCCTGGTCAGTTAGCTAGACCTTGCTTTGTTTGGCCCCCAAAGCAATGTGCATGGACCCACAGAATTGGTGCATGAATACACCACAAATCAACTCCCAACAACTGTGTCATACCTACTTCATTATCTTGTTACAGGATAGGGTCTAGGATATGTGATTCACAAGACCCTGTTTAAAAAAAAAAAATCAAAGAAATCTAAGTAGCTGTTCAAACATGTGAAAACTATTCTAATGATGTACCCGAGACTTGTGAATCTTTCCTCTACATTTTAGTAAAGAGAAAAGGGATTCATTGTTGATTTCAGGACTGTACCCCTCTATATGAGCACCTTTAAAAACAGACATATCTATCATAGCAGGAACCCAGGTCAGTTCAATTTGGTCAATGTTTGGTTGACTTGCTAATCTCCCCCAAAGAATCATTACCTTCCTGATATGTTTTGTTTTGTGGGAATGCAATGAAAAATAGCAAGAGGCCCTAGATCCTAGCAGAGCACTCCGCAGAATGAGGCGCACAGAATCCCAGAACTATAATCACCTCAAGGGGTTTCTGCTTCACATTCTGGGCCCTGCCCCTGGCTCATGAATTCAGAACATCTAAGGGTGTGGCCTGAGAATTGTTTTTAATACCTTCCCCCACATACTTATTGTTTGTACTTAAATTTCATCAATTTTTTCCCTTGGTGCTTATGGCAGGGAAAACCTCCAGGGAGGAATTGTCGCAGCAGATTGCAGTGTCCTCAGAGTTTATCCAGGCTTTGCACCCAAACCTGAAAATCTGAAATCTGAAATGGTCTACAAGCTGAGATGTTTGGGACACCAACATGACAATGTGTGGAAAGTTTCACATCGTGAAACTTTTTTTATACATAAAATTATTTTAAATATTGTATAAAATTACCTTCACTTTGTGATATGTCTAAGATGTCCATGAAACAAATGGATTTTGTGTTTAGACTTGGTTCCCATCCCCAAGATACCTCATTGTCTACATGCAAATATTCCAGAGTTTAATAGAAAATTGAAACCCAAAGCACTTACAGTTGCAAGCATTTCCAGTAAGGTATACTGGACCTGTATTCTAACATGGGTAGGAACAGACATGAAAAGTACAAGAGGACAAGAGAAAAGAGAACAGAGCCCACACTCAAACTTTTAGAAGAATCATAGATCTGGAAACACAAGTCCATTGTCACTTTCTCTCCTAGCTCACCTTTCCCTGTGAGCGTCTTGATGACAAGTGTATCCAGTAGCACAGAACTGTCTGTCCAGTACCTGGCCCCCAATAAATAGTAAGTTAGGGCTGAGCACATGAACCGGGCTCATCCTAGAGAAGACACATGGACAGACAGAAGCAAAGATCTCCCAGGCCTCCCCCAAGTTCCTTATTTATCCTCTACCTTTCTTTCCACGGTCATCCATGGACCTACCCAGATCACCGCAGGGATGAGACTTTAGGATATAAAATACTTACCACATTTACTGTCTCAGGCTACTATGACAAAATACCATAGATGTGATCACTTCAATCATAGAAACTTTTTCTTGTGAAGTTCTGTAAGCTGGAAGTCCATCATGGTAGAGAGGGACAGAACCAAGTAAGGCTAGTTTGTTCTGGGGGCTGTGAAGGAAGGACCCCTTGTGGACCGCTTTGTGGTTTGTAGATGGTATCTTTCCATTGTGTCTTTTTTTTTTTCTGTGTGCCTCTCTTTCTCCATTTTCCCTTTTTAAAAGAACACAGTGGATGAGAGTCCACCTAGCACCTCATCTTCATTTGATTACCATTGCAAAGACCTCAGCTCTAAGGTCAGAGTCAGAGAGGTACTGGAGATTAGGACTCCAATGTATGAATTTGAGGGAGGACATGACTTAACTCTTAACACTTACCCAGCCTCCTTCCTTTGAGACAGAAGTAAGACAGAAAGCAGCTGGAGGAGAAAAGGATCCTGAGCGTCAGAAAAAGAAATAACAGAAACGGTCACAGTCCTGCGGGAGGCAGGCAGAGGATGCACACTGGCAATTGTGCCCAGGGTAGACTCTGGGCCTGGAGGTCCTTTACTTGTCTTTATTTTGCTGCTGTATTTGGAGGTGCCACTGTACCACTCACCTTGTATCAGACCTTCACACCTCAGGAAACACAACTAAGCTGGCTCTCTGCGTCTGCAGGGGGCAACTTTGCAGAACTGGGAAGTCTGTTCACTAACTCCACTCCCCCAAAGTCCTCAGTCCCCTTCATAACTGCTGCAAGCTTTTACTTCCTCCAAAGCCTACCATGCAATACTGCATTTGCTCTTAGGTTGCTTCTAAAATATTTCTCCAGTGACAATGCAATGTAACCTGAACCTTGTGGCAGTAGGGATTGAACTCAAGGCCTTCACAATGAGCTACATCCCCAGCGCATTCTTATTATTTTGAGATAGGGTCTCGCTAAGTCATCAAATGGCCCAGGATGGGCTCAAACTTGCAAACCTCCTGCCTCAACCTCCCTGAGTGCTGGCATTATAGGCATGTGCCACCGCACCTGGGTCCTGTCACCTTTAGTATATTTTAAGTTTACTCAGTGTCTGACTGACTTGGGATCTCACACTTGTTCTGTCATTTGCCACCTGTATGGCCTGGAGCAAATTACTTAACCTCTCTGTGCCTCAGTCTTCTCATCATTCAGTGGAGATAATGGTCATGTTATTGTAATGATAAAGTAAGAAAGCATATGTAAAATGTGTGTACATTTATCAAGTGGTGGTTGTTATCTACTGCTCCACAATGCACAACTCCTACCATTTTTTATGTGTACAATAGATAACGCTGTTCCTTAGCATCTATTGTTATACTCTGTACACATATGTTCAAAAATGCTCATCCAGTGAGCTACATCTTAGCAGGGGTCAACCCAAATTCAGCTCCACACTGCTGGCCCCACCTCCACCCCTACCCCAGGAGGCAGGCATTCTCCTGTTTCTGCATTCCACATTCATTCTCTAAACCCCTAACATTCTGTCCTGGATGTGGCAGTTCATTGGGTAGCTTTAAGAAAAATCCTTCTAATGAAAGTTGAGAGGCATCACTGGAGGAGACTGAGATGATGCCTTAGAATTTAGGGGTCCCCAACATCACCCTGATCATCCTGGGGAAACCTGATTGCCACCCACTCAGGTAATTCCTAACTTTGTACATTGAGCAAAGGAAGTGGGTCCTGAGCCCCTGCTCTGGGGTTGCACCTCACTGAAAGGGTTAACCTAACCTCATTTGTAGAGGGATTTCTCTGTAATCTGTCCACATGTCCCAGGGATCAGGACTGTGGGAGGTGGTGCTAGTCTGTGGCAGTTGCTCAGGCCTTTGGCCCACAGCCCGCCAAGCTCCCAAAGCCCTCTGGTTCAAGTGGATTTCAGATTTAATTAAGAACAACCCAGTGGAAGCTGAGGCCATCACACAGAGCTTGGAGATGGCCAAGGAGATAAGCATTGCATCAGGAGACAGAAGGCTGGAAG
>RJWM01034474.1:0-19682 GCA_004363535.1 Dasyprocta punctata | reverse complement strand
CGTGTTTAGTACTCAGCTCCAACTCTCCCCAAAAACACAAAAACTAAACAACAAACAAACCTGACAAAACCTGTGAGTTGATATTCCTACAATAGAAAAGATAAAGCTACTTTACTCTGAAAGAGTTAAAAAATCTTCAATAATGTCATCCCATTCCATTTAGGGAAAGAGTTACACTAAATATAGCACATTTAGAAAGAATGTAAATCCAAAATAAGAAAAGGGAAATAACAAGCCATGAAGCAGGTGTCAGGCTCCCCAAATAGAGAAATTTCTGTGAAGATCTGAAATCCCAGAATTGCTTTTTCTGTCATTTAAGGTCATACAGACTTCAGAACAACTTTATCTGCAAAGAATTCATGATGGCCATGGGACAATTGTGTCATAACACGAATAACACGAATTGTGACATAGGAAGAAGGTCTATCACAGACTTTCTGCTTTAGGTCTTACACTAGAGGGTAGAAACACGGTTTCCAAGGCTCTCTGGGTCATTTGGTCCTTGGCTAGCAAGCCTAATACTTTCTTGATAATACACTTCCTTTTTTCTTTGAGATCATGTTCCAAGCGTAATTTTGCAGGTGAAATGCATTCTGCAAGTGTTTGCTACTCTTATCAAGGCTCCAGACAGCTTCTAAACTGTTCGAGGCTGTCCTCGAGGGACACGAAGCCTACCTCCTGTGGGGAACAAGTCTCCAGGGGTCCGTCACATTTCTGTGGGCCATGAGAGCGGAAGCTTCACGCGCTCTTTTGTGTAAGACTCCTTTTCCTGGATAGCTCATAGTAAACAGCCTTGGAAAAACACACATCTGGCCCTCCCTGGAACTCAGAGCTGATTGCTCCCTGTCCAATACAACAATGCGAATGTCTCCCTCTGCAGTGAACGCCAGACTTGACTACAGCTCCTTATAAAGATAGTTTATGAGCCGGGCGTGGTGGCGCACGTCTTTAAGCCCAGCACTCGGGAGGTTGAGGTGGGAGGAGCGTTGTGAGTTCAAGGCCAGCTTGGGCTACAACGTGAGCACAAGGCCGGCCTAGCTACATAGTGCGACCCTGCCTCAAAAAAGCAGGGCTGGGAGTTTGGCTCAGTGGCTTAAGCACCTGACAAGTGCGAGGTTGTGAGTTCAATCCCCGGTGCCGTGGAAAAAAAAAAAAAAGATACTTTATGAATATTTTATAAACTGCAGTTTGAATCTATGCTGCCCCACTATGAACCAGGAAAATCTGATTGAGACAAATGAATTGACATTGTTTAGATTTGGAAATTTTACCACTCAGGCGATTTCATTGTCTTTTGAAAACAGACTCTAGCATGTGTCATGCCAATACCATGCCTTCACTTAACTCTTGCTCATTGCTAAAGTTTGTAGTATTAGCTGTGCTTTAAGGACTTAGGAAAGGGCCTGTGCTGGCCCACAGTTAGGGCAAAGAATCATGGGAAAATCGGCCTCCAAAGAGAAGCCTTCTACCTGCCCACTGGTCAGAGCCATAAGTGTTCAGACAAGCAGCAGAGCCATGATGGTCGGAGTGGGGGGATCCTTAGAGATGGTGAGGGGAAACTGGCCAAAGATGAAGTTTTAAAAAGATGGTAAGGACCAGGGATGTAGCTCAGTGGCACAGCACCTGCCTGGCAAGCGCAAGGCCCTGAGTTTGATTCCTGGTAAAAAAAAAAAAAAAAAAAAAAAGATGATGGGCCGGTCATGGTTCTCCATGACTGTAATCCCAGCACTCTGAGAGGCTGAGGCAGGAGGGTTCTAAGTTCAAACCCAGCTTCAGCAACTCAATGATTTACCAAGACCCTGACTCAGAATTTAAAAAAAAAAAATTGTTTTAGAAGGACTAGGATGAAGCTGGGCATGGTGGTGCACACCTGTAATCCCAACACTCAGGAGACTGAGGCAGAAGGGTTGTTACAAGTTCGAGCCCAGCCTGGGCTACAATGTGGGCTCAAGGCCAGCCTGAACTGCATAGTGAGACCCTGCCTCAAAAAGACAGAAAAAAAAAAAAAATAAGGACTAGGATGTAGGTCAGTCTGAAAGGCTTGGCTTCAACCTCCAGTACCAAAAAAATAATAATTAAAAAATAATACATACACACACATGCAAACACACAAAAGCAAAACCAGGCTCTAGGGATTGAGAAATCCGGGGGGATGAAAGTCTATGAGACCAATGCTTAACTAAACCAAATTTAATTGGTGTATTAAAAATTCAGGTTCAATAATAAAGTTTGGCATCCAAACCAGTCTGCATCATAAATGTATCAGGTTGAGCTATTCACTGGACACATCTTTTTGAACACAGAGCCCATGGCCAGGCTAAGATGAAGAGGTATGAGCGTGAACGAGACACCTGCCATCAAGGACTTCGACCCTTTGAGGGGGGCAATGCACCTTCAACAACTGGTAATGGCGGCACAGCTTTGTTAACCAGGGTAGGTTCAGCAAAAATATCCTGTAGCTTTAATAAAGTTGACTTCTTTTACACAAAAGAACGATCAGACGGTGCTGGGCTGTGGGTGTAGGCTTCCCTGTCCTCAGCTCCACCAGCTGCTCCTAACGTCACTCAGGTTTCAACGCATGGCTCCCACCTGGCGCCGGGAGACGGCGGCTCCCTTCTGCCCACCTGTCTGTGCGTTCTGCCTCCGGGGAATTTTAGATAAAAAGGGAAGATGGCATATTCTTCCCTTTCAAAATACTTTTCAGAAGACCCGCATTACAATTCCCATTTGTACACCAGAGGCTGGAATTTAGACCCATGGCCACCCCTCCCCGCGTGTCTTCCACCAGCTGTACCCCAACTAAACGAATGGGTTCTGGCCCGGGAAAGGGGAAGCCAGGTGGCATGTGATGACCAGCAATCTGGCCAGGACCTGGTGGCACGGTGCGGCAGGCAGTGCCCCCGAGCTGGGCGCTCCTGCTGGGACTTCAGGAGGCCTCAGGAGGGAGGAAACTGGGCCGACGAGCACGTTGCCACAGGTGCGACCCAAAAGTAAGACAAAGCGCCATGCTGTGAAGAAGCCAAAATTTCCTTTGAAAAAACAAGCATAGAACACCAGGTTGAGGTGTGATAAAAGATGAATCCAAACTAAGCCTCAGAGTGAAGAGCCCATCTGGCACGAACTGGATTCTCCCTTATGAAAAGAGGATTTACTGGTACACTCCAGAAAGAATTAGCATACTAGAGAGAGAACTGCATGTCTGTGTTTACTGCAACGTAATTCGCAATAGCCAAGCTGTGCAACATGCCCAACAGATGAATGTGATAAAGAAAATGTGGTAGATATAATATTATCTGGTCATAAAAATGAGATTATGGAGAGCCGGGCGTGGTGGCACACACCTTAAATCCCAGCATTTGGGAGGCTGAGGCAGGAGGAACGTTGTGAGTTTGAGACCAGCCTGGGCTACAAAGTGAGTTCAAGGCCAGCCTGAACTACAGTGAGACCCTGATTCAAAAAAAGTAGGGCTGGGGATTTAGCTCAGTGGCGTAAGTGCCTGCCTGGCAAGCTCGAGGTTGTGCATTCAATCCCCAGTACAAAAAAAAAAATGTTATTTGCAGGAAAATGGTTAGAAGTGAAGAGCATCATACTAAGTGAAATAACACTTAATATGAAACACCAAATACAGAAAGTCAAATATCACATGTTCTCTCTCATATGGAAAATCTAGAAAAAAGAATTAAAGAGAGAATTCGATTTTTAACACATTTGGAGAGAGGTGATTAAAGAAAAGGAGACTAGGGTAGGGGGAAGGAAAGGAAAAAGGAGGAATGGGGATGATCCAAGTATTTTATATGCAAGTATGAATATGCCAAAATGAAAACCAATATTGTGTATAAATAATATGCACTAATTTTAAAAAAAGGATGTTTGAATGGCAATTAGCTGCATCAGACTTGCACTTAGGAAGGATATGCTGCCTGTAAACCGGGCACTAGGCTGAGATGAGGTATAGATTCATAGATATCTTCCACAGAAACCTGCAATATGGCAGTAGCAATGGAAAAGGAACAATGCAGACAGATGTACCTGACAGGAGACAGTATTACAGGACGCGGTAGTCAGTCAGATGTGGAGAATGAGGGAGAGGAGGAAGTTAAGGAAGAGCCTCAGGTTCAGCTGCGGGGTGAGGCCGGATGTAGAGCCAGCCACACACTGAGATAAAGGAGGCGGTAGGAATAGCAGATTGGGGGCTCGGGTAGCTCAGAGCGCACGCTGAGTTCAGGCCTTGGTAGGACTTGTAAGTGGTGATGTCCAGGACTGAAGTGCAGAGAAATCTTGGTTAGGTATCTGTGATTGATCATCGTGTTCAAAATGGTAGCTCTAAACTTAAATTTCAAAATAATTACAACTGTCAACAGTGCATTTGTGAAAAGTATCCAAGTTTCTACACCACAGAGTTAAACTTATGTTTAAAAGTAATTATCACCGGCAGACATTATGGTTTAGATCTAGAATGCCCCCCTCAAGTGCTGAGAGGCGGCTTTTGGAAGAGGATTGAATCACAGAGCACGGTACCCATTTGTGTATTCATCATCGATGAGTCAGCAGGCGAGCGTGCTGTTCGGAGGTGGGAAATGACCTGGGAGTGTGTGTCTTTCCTTGGCTCCTCCCTTTACCCCGGAGCCAAGAATAACAGTAAGAATGAAAACAGGGAAAGGGGATTTAGAGATGGAGGGAGGTGGGAAGGGGAAGAAGAGAGGAGCTGTATTATATACATGTGCCTATCCCCCAAGACAAATGTGAACTTCGCATATTGCGAACACGTACTAAGAACAAAAGCAGCGAAATCTGTGAAGACCAGAGCGCCTGGGAACATAGTAAAGCACCAGTGAGCTAAGACCTTCCTTTCCCTTTGCTCCTCCTACTTAGTCCTCTCCCTGAATTCTGGGAGTCACAGGCAGCCAGGTATACCGGCACAGGAGGGAGCACACACACAATAGAAGAGGGGGAAAGCTGGTCACCCTGCTCCCCCATTGAAGGCGTGGTGTCTCAGGCCTGTGATCCCAGCACTCGAGGCTGAGCTCAGGAGGACCACTGAGAGGTCAAGGCCAGCCTGGGTTACAGAGTGAGTTCGAGGCCAATTCAAACTGCATAGTGAAACCCCGTCCTGAAAAGAAAGACCAGGGCCGGGGATTTAGCTCAGTGGTATAAGCGCCTGCCAGGCAAGTGCAAGGAAGGTTGTGTTTGATCCCCCGTACCAAAAAAAAAAAAAAAAAAAAAGTACCATGAAAACTTAAAAAGAAACTTTTACCTTTATGAAATCAGAATGCAGGTTCTTAAACTTAGAAACTTTAGCTATTGAGACTGAGGACACTCTTGAGATTTTCACTGACTGGAGGGCATGACTCAAGTGTCACGGTACTCAGTATTTCACCGAATGGGCCCGGTTAGTATGGCTGTGTGTTCTGGGGAGGGAGAACCAAAGAAAAGGATGGTTTATTTCTTCGGAACCCCAGGAAGACCTGTGCCACCCTAGCAGGAATGACTCACGCCACTAACGACACTCCCATGAGACATGAAATCTGCATCTTAGGAGACACTCCGAGGATGGACTGAGGGGTCACAGCCAGACGCTGGACAGAGACCGCGAGAAAGCAGGTCGGTGGGACTGGGCCCCACAAGGGTCGCCCAAGGACGTTTAGAACACCTGGCTGTCAGGGCTTCGATTTTTCAGACACTGCTGTGCCATGCTTTGATGCAGCAAACCTTGATCGCCACCCATCTTCATGCTTTCGTCAAACAGAGTTTGGATCACTGGTATTTTACAGAGCAAAACAACTGGGCATTAGATGAGGAGATGGAACATGCTTTGTCTATTATATAAACAACACAAAATAATTACCAAGCATCTCTTTAAAAACATGCCCGGGCCAGGGATATAGCTGAGGTACAGCACCTGCCTGGCAAGCTCGAGGTCCTTGAGTTCAATTATCAGTACAAAAAAAATTTCTGTGCCTTGTCACAAGGGGGATGCATCAACCAGCTTCCTCACTGCTGGGACAGCACTGGCACCCACTGCTTAAAGGACTCGCTTAGGTTTCATTTGGCTCACACTTGAAGAGGACCCACTCCAGGGTCGCCAGGCTCCAAGACCAGGATTTCCTGGTGGAGCAAAGCTGCCGGGTTCACAGCAGTGGACAATCAGGGGCAGACAGAAAGGGAAGGGACCAGACAGAGCCCCCAGGCCACACCTCCCAGGCCCACCTGGACATTCCTGGAAGCGTGCGCCACCCATCCCCGGGGGGCGGGGGGGGGTCCCCGAAGTCCATCAGGGTGACGTCCCACCCTCACTGCCACAGAATTCATCTAAATTGTCAGAGGCAAAAACTACCCACATTTTCTTTGTGAACCCCCTCAACTCCCTTGTTACCTCACTTAAGGGTAATTTCAACATTTTAAAGGCAAATGATAAGGACAGTACCGGTAACAAAAGTGCACTTCTGGTGCCCTCTACTGGACACAGGTGGTTGCAGGAACCCTTTGCGGGAGTTCAGGGAAAACTTCCATAAAAAGAAAAGCTGAGGGCCGGGAGTTTGGCTCAGCAGCACAGGCATGAGGTTGTGAGTTCAATCCCCCGGTGCCGCCAAAAAAAAAAAAAAAAAAAAAGAAAGAAAAGCTGTCACTGTGCAGTGCGCTCTCCTCCCTTATTCTCATCTTATCCAAGTTCCCAGCCGCTACGCTGGATTTTCTCTAGAGTGACTTCTGTGTATCTGTCAGCTTCCCTCTGTCTTCCAGAGCCTTCTGGGGTTCCTGCCTTCCCCACCTCTACTTTATAAAAGCCTGCAGCAGACGCTGGAGCTGGGCCGTCACGACGGGAACTTACTCTCCACAGGGAAACGTGAGGCTAGGCGCACACTCGTTCTAGGGCTACTAAAAGCAGATTACATCTGATTTCAACTGCTCCGATTTGTATACTTACTTGGAGAAAAAAATGGAAAGCTTTAGATTTCGACAGCTGCCTTTACCCTCGTCAGTCGGAAAGGGAACACTCTGGTTTTCCTCATGTGGAAGTTTGTTTCATTCCCATTCTTGCAGGGCAGGGCATTCTTGCTGTGTTTAGAGCTATGGCTTCACAGTTATTTCAATCAACGTTTGAAGACAGCCCTCTGCTGTCTGTCAAGTCATCTGTTTAAGTCTTACTACTGCTAAAGTTAGTTTCAGAGATGGCGGTGCACCTCACGGGTAAAGCACTTGCCAAAAAACGAGGGAAGGAAGGAGGAAAGGAGGGGAGGGAGTGCTGGCTTTGCTTCGGGATTCAAGGCCGTTTCTGCCTTTGTGGTGTCTTTCACTTGCAGCAATTTTACTATGACGCACCTGGATATAGGTTTGTTTTTATTTATGTTATTTGAGATTAACAACTTCTTGAACCTATACTCGATGTCCATTTTGGAAAATTCTCAAGTCTTTCAATACCCCTTTGGCCTTATCATCTCCCTCTTTTCATTTATGACTCAAATAAGGTATGTTAAGGATTTCTGAGTCCAGTAGTTCTCTTAACCTTTTCCCTATTTTCCACCCTTTTTCCTCTCCTTGCTTCAATTTAATTTCCTCTGATGCACTTTTCTTTTTTTTTTTTTTGAGACGGTCTCTGTAGTCCAGAGTGACCTCCCCGCCTCAGCCTCCTGAGCCCTGGATCAGAGGTGCACACCCCATGCAGCACACTTCTTCCCTTGAAAGCCAGAGTTGACCTCCGGCTCCAGGCTGCTTCTTTCTAACTTGGTAAAAATTCGCAGGCAAAACAGCCCCAATAATGCCGAGCTCACCTGTCCAGATTTCAACTTACTATTAACTGTTGTTCACACTTTTTTAGGGAGATGTTTTCTTATATTTTGTTCAGACTTTTTACTACTCTTTAGCACGAGGGCTGAACTACCCAGGCTGTCAACACAGTTATCTGGAACAGGTTCACTAAGCTTTTATCTTCCTTTCCACAAGAATAAAAACGGATTACCCACACTTGTAACCCAACATCAGACATGACATGATTAAAGACAAAATTCATTTGTTCACATACAATGAAACCATCGAGGAGTTTAAAAACAGAGTGCAGTACTTCACTTTTGGATACATGATGAGAAAGCTTTCACAGGAGATTTGGCTGGTACCTGCTATATATGGTTGGCGTTTATTTTAAATAAAACCAGGTTTTAAAAAAGGCATCTAATAAATCTATACAGTGAATAGCATGTCTTTATTCTATTTACAGTACATTTGTTATAAATATAATACATTTTTGAAAAGCTTATTTTTAATTAACGGGTAGATTTATATTTTAAACAGATCAACTCAATTGTTAAAGTTATATAATAAAGAATATGATTTTAATGACCAAAAAAAACTCATTGCAAAATAGTGCACTCTACACTGAGATGAACAAGGAAGGAAAAAATCAAATCCCTTTCAAAACTATATCCAAGGCATAAGGAAAAAACTTTTCTCTTTACAAAGTTATGTATAAGCCATAGGGTCCACCAGATACTGAAATATGAAGACTTTATAACCGAAATTCAAAACTGATTTTAGGGTACTGTGTGAAGCCAGATAGGAAAATCTGTACTTAACACTCTACAGAACTTCACAGTAAAGCGGGGATTTACAGACTAATGGCTTAACAGGAGTAGTCCCAAAAAGGCCTTTTCTTCCTCAAAATTTTATCCTAATATTCATATACCATCAACAAGTTGTAACAGCAGATTTAGACATTTTTAAGACAGGGCTTAATAAGGTGCATGGATATGCTGAAATTCTGTAATATGAACATGTAAATTACCAGGTTTAAAGAAATAAAAAGAAAAAGAATTAAGTATTCTTCTTAGTCCAACGTGCTCTGCATCAACCAAATGACAAGCTGAAGTATTTTTGCAGTGATTAGACACCAAGCTCCATAACAAGTTCAAATACTGCTGTAAACCCATTTGGTGAAATTAAACTGATTCTTGTGAATGTGATATGAACTTGCAAGCTGTCATACATTATTGATGATAATCAGGGCAGGCATGGAGTTCTGCTGACTTGTTTCAAACACTGTAACTTGGTCCGATAACTTAGCAAATACCCTAGGAGTTCCAAGGTTATAAACCCCTGTATGAACAAAGCATGCTTTCAGCTGCAAACTGTGAATCTCCTGGCTTTTAAGTTGAAGTTTATACTGTGTCTGTCCAAGCCACGTGAATGATCCATGGATTTCCAATGCTTCTGGACTAGAAGAAGAAAAATATTAAGTTCTAAGATTTTCCTTTATAAAATTTCTCCTAAAGTCCCATTAACATATATTTATCATCTAGCACTTCTATTTTTAGAAATTATTTTATGAAGTAATGGTTTTACAATAATAGCTGACACACATTAACAGTTACTGTTTTCTAGGCACAATGCTAAGAGTGCATTATTACCCAGTGGATTATTCTTCATTTTATGCCCACAACAGCAGCTAGTATGACAGAACCTGATTTGAAATCTGACCTTTTGGTTCTCTAAATATGAAAATACATGTGCATACAAGAGTGTTTTATAATAGTGAAATTTTGTTGGGCGTAGTGGTGCGCGCCTGTAATCCCAACACTCTGGAGGCTGAGGCAGGAGGATCATTGCAAATTCGAGACTAGCCTGGGCTACAATGTTCAAGGTCAGTCCAAACTGCATGGCAAGACCTTATCTCAAAAAGAAAGAAAAAAAAAGTGAAATTTTATGGTATGGAAAACAATCCACTAATAAAGCATTATTTAATGTATTACACAAATAATCAAATAAAGTGTGTGGATTTCAGTGAGCTGTCCCAAATTCCGTTTGGATAATTACACAATAATATTCAGTATACACATCAATCATTTTTCTAAGAATCAAAAAAATTTGTGAGTCCAAAAAAGGACCTGGTTCTAGGAATATCAAGTATAGCAGTACAGACCTGAATGTTGTTGTCGCTGTTAAGTATGACTTTCATTTTTTAAAGAGGCTCAGAAAGGGTTTATTAGGTAGAGATTTCAGGATGTACTCAAGAGTGGAGTGGGCACTCAGAAAAATGAGACATAGTAAGCATTATTTTATAATCAGGAAAAAACTTGAACATTTTTATACCACTGGTTTTGTTTTGTTTTGTTTTTGTCTTTTTGAGACAGGGTCTCGCTATGCCTTTCAGGTTGACCTTGAGCTCATTTTGTAGCCCAGGTTGGCCTCAAACTCACACTGATCCTCCTGCCTCAATTCCCAAGTGTTGGGATTACAGGCATTCACCACCATGCCTGGCGAATACTACTATAGCACTTCTGCAGTACCACACACACACAAACGAAACAATCGGTATGCTTGAGTAACTTTATTCACATTAGGTAATTATTTGCATAACTTTTAAGTACCAAATTGTTTACAAATCACATCATAACAGCCTTAAACTACAAAATAATCTCATTAAATAAATCTTTACCTTGTAGTTTTGTGCCGAAGGTCAACTATTACATCTACATCAGCCTTAGAACAGTTAGAAAGTAAAAGTGTGACTGGTACTAAACAAAGGCTATGGAAGAAAAATAAAAAAGGTTAACTGTATATTTTGTTTTCTTGAAAATAGCACTTAAGAATATCTAATGGAACATAAAGCTTCTTAAAAACAAACTTCAAGAAAGGGAAAGAATAAAGTTGGAAAATTAACCAACATGACTTATTTTGTTAATAAAAATACTACTATATCTCAACATCTAAATATCTACTTTATATAAATGTCTAAATATAGAAATACTGTATATACTTTGTAAACAATACTGTAAATATCCAAACATATACTTTAGAAACAATACGGTATATTACACAGACTTCCCTAAACAAAACTTAAGCATGATTTAGAAATCCTCCCCCAACAGTATACACGGGACCAGCAACAGGCCCTAATTTCTGCCACTAATCTCACTCAGTAAGGGGGCAACAGGTCTAAAGAGGCTTTCAGTCTACAGCGTCTTGTGAAGTTAAATTCTAATGCATAACTTGTAGGCAAAGTAAAAACCCAGTTTACACTACTCACTTTCAATTTGATCCTAAAATGTCAAAAGCTTTGTGCCTTATCAAAAATGCTTCTAGAAGAAATGTGAACATCTGGGTGTCTCCTGGTCAGACACAAAACTCAAGTCTCATTTTTCCTCTTCCTCCATTCACTATCTCAGTGAACAGCACCCACATCTATCCTAGTAAATCCAAGGCATCAGTATCCACTGAGTCCCCTTTGCCTCTCCAGCCCTCAATCGCATCTTCCTCACAATTCCTATTGATTCTCTCCTGCACACCTCTGGAACCTGGTCACTACTCTGTCTCTTACAAGGTCAAATCATCACCGGTCTTGGTTTATAGCAACAGCTTCTTAATCAGCATCCTGATGCAATCCAATCTCTAGACCCGTGTTTCTCACACTTGAGCATGCAGCTGGTCACCTGGTGGACATGACTGCTGATTGAGTAGGTCCAGGGAGAGACCCCAACAGTGGCATTTCTATCAAGTTGCCAGATGCTGATGTGGAACTACATTTTGAAAATGTGTGCTTTACACAACAGTCTTTCTGATGAGCCACAAACTGTGCCTAAGATCAAACTGCTGACAACTGTGCCTAAGTATATGGTTATTATTAAAGGGCTGAGCCTACAGTAACATTGCTGGGGTTCAAATATCAGTTCAACATCACTGCACTGCACTCTTCTCAACTGCAAACTGGGAATAATAACGGTGCCCAGTGCCTTTGGGGTTTGCTGCAGTGACAGGGTTCGACAAAACATGTTAGGTATTGAGAATGACTGGCATGCTCTAAAGCTCTGTAACCACCTGAGATAAACTATTATTTTGAAAAGTTTGAGCTAAAGAAGCAGCTCAGTGGTAGAGCACTTGCATAGCATGCACAGGACCCTAGGATTGATGTGCAAAATGAAAAGCGTATGGCACTTAACCAAGTATGATTCATATTTTTATTACTGGTTACCTATTTTTTCTTTCATTCTCCTTCCACCTCCTCCATTTCTATTATTCTTTTCTAGAATCCCCTTCCCATTAAGAATGTTTTTCAGTATCCTCAACCTCCTCTCTTTATGTTCCTACCTAACACTGATACAGCTTCCTCAGCAGCCCTCTCAACAATAGATGCTGTTTGTCTTTCGTGTTTTTTTGAGACAGGGTCTGGTTATATAGTTCAGGCTGGCCTCAAACTCGTGGTGATCCTCCTGCCTTAGCCTCCCGAGTGCTGGGATTACAGGCACGTGCCACCACACCCCGCTCAAATGTTGTATTTCTTCCAACATCTTCCCGATCTTAAAGTCTGTGTAGGTCTTGCCCCCGTTTCATTTTCGGCAGTACAGGGGATCAAACCCAGGGTTTTATGCCTGCTAAGTTAAGAGCTCTACCAATGAGCTACGTTCCAGCTAACTGTTAAAACAGTCTTACTAAGTTGCCTAGATTGGCTTTGAGCTTATAATCCTGCCTAAACCATCCAAGTAACCGTGATTACAGGCACGGGCCACACCAGGCTCAATGTCAAATTTTTTGGATTGTTCCATCCTTTCCTGTAAAGACATTTTCATTCCTTTGTCATGAACTATCCCAAAGTCTGTACTCTTTTTTTTCCTGTTCCTATACTGATAACACACATCAGTGACAGTACCTTAGGATGGCAGAGATTCTTTAGGGGAGGAGGAAAGAATGTATACTTTAAAATATTTAAAATAAAGATGTGGTTTGAAACAGCTGTTCCACTTTCCATCTGAAAATTCACCTGGCACCTAGTTTTCCTCTCCACATCATCTAACAGTTTCATCTGAAAAGCTTCAGCACGAGTTTGCTTTCATCCTTTCAGCCCCATATCTTGTCATCATTTTGGACAACTATGTGGAAGTAGGTAATTCAATCAACATTTGCTCAAATCCCTGACCTGCCATCTCCCTAATCTTTGGCTTTCTTCAAAAACTCAGCAACCCAATCCCCACAACCATTCCATGAATCTTTCTCAACCTGCTAAAATAGCTACTTCTGAGGGAATACTCAGTTCCCCACTCTCTGACCAATGTACCTCTGCGCTCTCTAGCTATCTCACACTTTTCCATCTGTTTTTTAGTTTCACAAGGATGCCCAGTTACTCAACCTTCTATTTCAGTAGTTCAGTCTTGGTTACTGGGATAACTATGATTACTGCTCAGGCATTATTCACTTCTTTGTCTTCCTACTGTATGTGGACTACGGAACATTCGTGGTGATTATGGAGATGATACTACTTGACCTATAAAATATTCCTGCCTTTGATGCAAGCAGAGGTCTTATTTGTATATGTGCATTTGCAATTTGGTTCACTTTTTGTACTTCAAAGATATTTAATGAAAAAAGGTGACTGCTGCCTTGGACCAATCCCTAAGTATATATATACAGTACAACATAAACCTGACTTTCTCAGGTGCCAAACTGTTTTAGCCTAATGCAGTCACCCTGAAGACCCATGGACGCAGCAACAAATGCCTTGCTGTAAGCTACCATATCCTGCAACAGCTTGATAGGAAGCATCATTGCATCAATAATGGCTCCATTTACTATCTGACCTTTCTGGAGGATGTTAAACTGTCAACCATTCCTTTCTTGAAGTTTCCCACTCAATTCTGAGATACAACTGTTTTTCTTGTTGATCTTTTTTTTCCTGATTCTTTCATTGTTTCCAGTTTTTCTCATCAGTTCCTTTTCCTCAGTGCATTTCTCAGATGTTACTGTTCAACATCTCTTTTGTCCTATCCCATCTATACTCCATCCCTACTCAGGGTGACTTCAGGAAAACTCATATACCTTTCCATTATTCCATACAAACTGGTTTTACTAAACTCTCCCTCCATCTTATGTCTGAAAATTGGCAACCTTCTGAAGTGCCATCAAATTTAGTATGTTTTATTTCTAGAACTTTAAGTCTACATATTCAAGCTATTTACCAAATTAAAAATATAAATGCACTGTTTTCCAAGAAATTGAGCTATTAGTAAATCTTTAGGAAATGACTCTCTAAATTTGGTGTGTTAGCTAAGCCCAAATGTAATTATGTCATCAGTTTGTGTCTAAAACAAAATGATGTATTTATATTCTTGTTTTTTACATAATGATAGAGCTGCTCTTCACAAGGGAACTTCTGGGAACTCACAGGCAGCTGAGGCACTGTACATTCTTAACCATGATGACCAGAAACAGTAACTGTAAAGAGTAAGTTACTTTTTTTTTCTGTATTTGGGTTGATGCCACTTTCTCAGGAGATAAATATGTGGCCACATACATGCGTGTACTATAGATTAACAAAAATAAACCTCAAACCTTTTTTGATGAAATGGATGATTAAATGTCTCTGGGTAGTGAAGACTCGTTTTAATGAGATTAGAGAGCTGCTCTAAGGATGGTCTTGAGGAAGCCGTAGTGTTTTCTGGCCTGAAAAATTTTAATGGTTCCATTTCTGGTTGCTCCTGCAAAAAGATAAGACTTACAATAATAAAAAAAACTCCATTTTATACATAAATATATAAAGTTAAAATCAGTAGCTATAAAGCATGAATAGCACTTTTTCTGTTATTTAACCTAAACTGTTGCTATCATCTGCAAAATAATCTAACAAAGATTTTAGGATCCAAAATCACTTACTCCTTCCATACACAAGGTTGGGGTTAGACTTGAAATCCAGCAACCTTACATACTAGCTTTGTGATCTTGAATAAGCTACTAATACTTCTGAGACTTAATTACCTCAGATGTAGAATACGGCTCATAACAGTAATGATTTCCAAAGCTGATGAGACTATCATCAAGAAAAACTGCTTAGGACTTTGGCTGCAGATTTCAACTGTACAGCATCTTTTTCAATAGTTGAAGATACAAAAATGGCTTAAAATTTCATTTTGAGAGAGGACAGCTAGCCTGCCTCCCTGGTGAGTGTGCGTGACCAGCACGGACTCCAAGAGGAGAAAGAGATGTGCCTCTCAAGATCCCACCATGTTGGGCAGGGAGGCTCCGACCAGAAGACAACCCAGCCTGCCTTCCTTGTGAGTGTGCGTGACCAGTGTGGACTCCAGAAGAAAGAGATGTGCCTCTCGTAGGCCTACCAGCGCGCGGGCTAAGTATCAAGGACTCCCGCCACCACCACCCCCACCCCATAAGCAACCTGCTGGTTCAGAGCACTAAGTTGATAGCAACTATGGTACATAAAGCAACTAAATGCTTGTATTGTTCAGTTGATTTTGTAGGCCTGGAGCCGGCAGTCTGAGCATCTCTTGGGAAGATGATAGTATGCAATGTAGCAAATATGGGGGATTCTCCTCTGTCTTGTCTTTGAGGCCCAATATTGTTCTCATTGTTTTGCTTTATTCTAATTTTTTTTTTTTTTGGCTTTATTTCATACTCTGCTTTTATTGGTTTTATTGTGTTTTGTTTTTGGTTTGATTTTACTATACCTGATGGAATGGTCAACTATTCTGAAAGAAACAAGATATACTATAGTAGCTATTGTTTTCCTAGTATCTTCGACGTTCTGTACCAGTTCTACTGCTTCGTTTTGACTGACTTTGTTCTGTTATGTTTCGTTAGATTTTAGTATCTTTAAAAATTTTTTTTTCCATTTTGAAAATATAAGCCAGGTATGGTGGCACATGCCTGTAATCTCAGCACTCTGGAGGCTGAGGCAGGATTGCCGTGAATTCGAGGGCAGCCTAGGCTACAGAGTGAGTTCAAGGCCTTGCTGAACTACATAGCAAGGCCCTAGCTCAAAAAAAAAAAAAAAAAAAAAAAAAACCGATACGAGCACCTGCCTGGCAAGTACAATGTCCTGAGTTCATTTCCTGGTACCACTCACACAAAAAAGAAAAAGAAAACAGATCACTACATTTTATAATTACAGTGTCTCAACTATATTAGCTTAAGGTTAACATGGACAAAGTCAATATAGTCTGTACACCACATTAGTTATCCTCTAAAAATAGGCAGATGTCCTACTTCTATACTATTTTCTATTTTCCATCCTAACTTAGGAGATTTTTGATTTTTAATTCCCTGCTAGCCTACTTGATTCCGATCTAAACCTATATACTGGTTAACCAATATAGCCAATTGACCAAATCCAGTCTGCCTCCTAGCAGCTACTGAGCCTATCATTATCTACTTACATAGATTACTTTATTCCCTAATAAAAGACTTTCTATTAACTGAACATCATTTTTTTTAAAAGGCATTTCTATATAATAACATACTGCAGACTTTAAACAAATTTGGACTGGTCAATTACTCAAACACAAGACTGCTGTGCACTTAGTAAACTAGTGATATTAAAGCATGCCTACCTTAAATGGAGTTAGCTGCTTGCCTTTTAGGAAAGCTCAAGTTAACACATTTACCTTGGTAGTTTTATCCTTTTCCAAGCTCTGTCACTCAGCCTTACAGACTCCAATATTTAATCTCATCATTTTCTTGGAGCTGATTTACAGCAAGATGCTAAATAACTGCTGTGCATCCAGGTGAGTGTATAAAGCCTGAATGTCAGGATAATGTCACCCGGTGTCAGGGGGATCCGTCACAATGGAGATTAACTGATGGTGCACCAAGCACTAACAGAGCCCACTTACCCGCAGAAACGCCAGCATGGATACCTGCAATGTCTTCGTTTATTCAATGACTTCTGTTTTGTTTTGGTTTTGTTTGAGACGGGGTTTCACTGTATAGTTCAAACTGGCCCTGAACTCATTAGTACCTAGCCTGGCCTCCAACTCACAGTGATTCTCCTCCCTTAACTCCCAAGTGCTGGGATCACAGGTGTGTGCCACCATGCAAGGCTCTTTCTTAAATGACTTTGACAATGACCAACTCCTTCTCTGTTGGGTAGTTTTTTTCTTTAGTTACGTTCTTTTCTTTCAGGCTAAATTCAATTTGGATTGAAAATATTCTCCTGAGACCTTGCACATTTCTGCTCAGATTCAATAAGTAGTTTTCTAAAAAAACTGGAATGAATTGCTTTGTCAAAAAAAATTCTATAGAGCAACATATGTTCATTGTATTAAAAAATCCAAGCACAAAAAGTAGAAGAAAAAAGTGAAAATACCTTAAGACTTCCCTTTTAGAGATTTTTAAGGAAAAATGCTTTTAATGTACTAAATGCAAAATACAGAATTGGGAATCAGACTTGAGTCTGGTGAGTATAAATAAGACACATACAAATTCCAGGAATAAGAAAGTCATTCACCATATAACCACGCTCCAGTCAATGATGTACTGTATATATGATGTTGGCTACAAAACAGAACTGGAAAAACTCCTATTTCCTAGTATTGCAGCTATCAAAATGTCCTAGCACAATATATTATTTGCAAGTTTGTGGTGATGCTGGTATAAAAAAAACTACACAGTAGTTTACACAGTACATAAAACTTGATAATAAATGAACTGTTACTGGTTTACGCATTTACCATGTATTTGTCATCATTACTTTAGAGTATACTCCTTCCATTTACAAAAAATTCTACAAAATAGTAGGCTGCGTTTTGCCAGAAGCACCCTCACGTTCATGTTTACTGACTCTCTTTGTTTGGGGATTTTTTTTTCTTCCCCTTTAGAAGTGAGGCTCTAAGCCAGGCATGGTGGCACACACCTGTAATCCCAGCACTCAGGAGGCTGAGGCAGGAGGACTGTCTGGGCTACAAAGTGAGACCTTATCTCAAAAAAAAAAAAAAAAAAAAACTGAATAATAGTTCCTGTTACAGTTCCTGTGACTTTTGCCTCTTAGAAAGGCCAGTCACTGTGATGCATAATGTAAGAACCAATCGAAGACAGCCCAAGTACTCTGCCTCTGTACTTCCCCTTTCACCTCCATAAAAACCTCCCCTTTGGGGCCTGATACTTTGAGAATGATCCTGATCAGTGCCCATCAACATTAAATAAATCTGCCTCCAAGTCCTGGGTGTCATTTTGGTGCTCCTGTTTTTGCCATAGCATCACAACTCTGTTTCTCTTGATTAACATCATTTTCTGTTGGGTTTTATTTAACCTTGTTTGACTAAATTTTTTCATGTAGACTCTGAAAATTTTTAAGCAAGATTAAATAGTATTTTAAGAAAAATAAGACAGCATATTAATCCTTATTAATGTACAATTCCAGAGGCTATCCTTTACATTTTACTTTAAGCTCCTTAGTTTTGGAATGTGATCCTGTTACAATGAATGAGAAAATATAGAAAATATGGTTTTCTCTAAAGTAGATCAATTCTTTTGGTAGCTACAAATTCCAGATTCATTATCTATCTTAGGAAACCTCAAATCATAAATGTAGATCAATGTCCTTAAACTAGGCATGGTGGTTCACACCACACCTGTAATCCCAGCACTTGGGAGGCTGAGGCAGGAGGATCACCATGAATTTGAAGCCAGCCTGGGCTACATAGTGAGTTTAAGGTCAGCCTAAACTACGTGGTAAAACCCTATCTCAAAAAGCAATTAAAAAAAAAAAACCCAACAACAACAACAAAAAAAACCTCTTATAAAGCTGCTAAACAATTTACGTTCATTTCTTTTTTTTTTTTTTTCTCTTTTTGAGACAGGGTCTCACTTTGCAATTCAGGCTGGCCTTATGCTCACTTCGTAGCCCAGGCTGGTCTCAAAATCACAACAATCCTCCTGTCTCAGCCTCCTGAGTGCTGAGATTACAAGTGTGAGCCGCCATGCCCAGGTCGTTCATTTCTAATTTTAATCAGTCTTCAGCCACCATCCCTGACCAAATTCCAATACAAAAGCCTGAATAAAGCCAGGCGTGGTAGTGCACCCCTTTAATCCCAGCACTCCAAAGGTAGGAGGAGCGCTGTGAATTCGAGGCTGGCTGGGGCAGTGGTGCAAGCGCAAGGCCGGTCTGAGCCACATAGTGTGACCCTGCCTCAGAAAACTAGGGCTGGGAGTTTGGCTCAATGGCTTAAGTGCCTGTCTGGCAGGCACAAAGTTGTGAGTTCAATCCCCAGTGCCGAGGAAAAATAAAAAAGCCTGAACAAATAAGACCCTTTTAAATACACAAAAATCAACTTAACAAAAATCCCCACAGATTAACAAGAAAGTACCTTAAGAAACCCATGTTGTTATTACCTGTTTCTGAGGGTATGAAAAGGCTTCTTTCCCTATAGTGTGAAGAATAACATGATGCTGACCTTCCAAAATAAGCTGCTTACTGTCTTCCACAACATACGCCTAAAATACACAAAGCAAAGAAATGTTCCCTTGCTTAGTAGCAACTTGAAAAATAACTAATCCAACATTTGATGAAAGGAAAAATAATATGGCTAATACCTATCAACTATCAACAAGGTTGGCTATAGCAGCATTTCTATATTTATTCCTAATTTTCTCTAAAGCTCTTAAGAAATTTCAAAAGAACTGTGCCACAAGATAGACTTTTTTTTAATTGGATTGCCAATATATAGACAAAAGGTTCATTTTGATATTCGCACTTCTAAAGTGCCCCAGGGTTTATCACAGCAGAGAACAGTAAGTACATCTTATTGCAAACCCCCAAAGTCTAAATGTCATCTCCTTGGAGACAAATACGAATATTTATACATTTTAAAAGGCTTTTTTCTCCCAATACAGTGAGTTGATTTCAATTATGCTAAAATACCTGGTCCAGTTTATAATCTTCTCCCTCTTGAATGATTTCTATGGCAGAAACAGTATCT
>RJWM01034473.1:0-19730 GCA_004363535.1 Dasyprocta punctata | reverse complement strand
CCCTCCCCCTTCCCCTCCCTTTCCCCTCCCCTCTCCTCCCCCTCCTGGAGGCTGGATTGGAGAGGAGAGCAGTGATAAGATGTAGGTGCAAGAAAGAAAGAGAAATGGGGCTGCACACCCCGGAAGTCAGCTGGCCCGAGCATGTTACGGCGCACGGAATGTCGCTGGGCCAGGAAGGGGCTGAGGTGGCTAGGAACAGCCATCACATTTCAGGGCCATCTGCTGCCCATTCGCTGTGTGCCGCACACTGTGCTAAGCGTGCAGGTGCTGGGACGCCCGGTCCAGTCCCGGCTCCCGCCAATACGGAAAGTGGGAAAAGGACCTTAAAAAGCCTCAAGCCAATCTGAAGCCCCTCCCCTGGCTGAAGGCAGCAAAGTTTGAGTGTAAAGAGAGGCCATAACTGAAATGACCTAAAACACACCAAATATATTTAATTCTATATATAGTTATCTTTAATTATATTAAATATATTTATTTAATTTTAATTTAATAACACTTCTCAAAAACACAGATGCATTGGAGGCTGTCAGTGGATGAATTTCATATTCATAAAGCAAGTGGGTACAGGAGAAGGAATGGGCTTTTATTCTGCCTTTTCTGTGCCACTGAATAACCAAATGAGAGATGAGGTCAAGTTGCTTTTTCCAAAAGTATTCTGTCTAAGAAATGAAGAAGCAATTACAGCATTCGAAGCTAACCAGTTTGCAACCCCTTGTAAATTAATACATTTTGGCATCAGGAATGAATGGCTATCACAGGAACCAAAAGACACAACCTGGCCAGCCCCGCCCGCCTGGCGCCGCCTTTGAAGCGGTCTTGCCAAGAGAAAGCAAATCTAAATAGGACTAAGACTTTCTATCCAAATGCCAGATCACGTGACAAAGGTCCATCAGCAAGTCCCAGCCAGAAAGCGCTACAGGACAAACAATCTGGTTTCATTCAGAAATAAATTACCAGGGGGAAAAGCAGACAGAGACAGAAATCTGCAGGATCATCACCCAGACCCAGTCTATGCCCCTCCCCTCTAGGCTGACTCCGACTGTTAACAACAACTTTAAACCATTTATGAGACAGCTGGAAACAGCGTTGGCAGGATTATCGGCTATTAAGTGATACTAAGTAATGATTGCTAATATATTTAGGTGTGCTAATGGCATCGCGATTATATTAAAAACAAACAGCTCTCAGTTACGGAGATGCACGCCAGCGTACTGACAGGGGCATGCCATGACTCTGGAATTTATGTCCAAACGATAGTGAAGGTAAGTTTGGCCATGACTTGACGTTGTTGAGACTCAGTAATGAGCACTCAGTGATTTACGACGTGATCCTGAATATTTTTTCACATGTAAGATTTTCCATTATAAAACTTCAGAAATACATATGCAAAAAGGCCCGACCTGACAGATGGAGGGCCGCGGTGGAAAGGGCCGGTCGGAGCACAGCTGTGCTGCACAGCTGCATGGGTCGCCCTCTGGAGGGTGGGCCCCAGATTGTGGGGCGTGCGGGGCAGACAGGCTCAGTCACCGGGGCTCAGTCACCGGGGCTGACAACCACCGAGCCGGCGAGGCAACGAGGGGCGGGGGAGACGGTGCGGTGGGCTGCAGGCTCCTGACACCACCCGCTGGCAGCCGCCGGGCACTGGATGTACTGCCAGCGCCGGGCAGATTGATTCCAGAAGTGGGCGGGCCGGAGTCTGCCAGGGAAGGGCCCGTGCCTGAGCCGGCGCAGCCGCAGCCGCAGGAGCGAGGTGGGCTGGACCACCTGCAGCGCCGGGGCACTGGGGTCAGGGTGGGGTGCGTCGCAGTAAGGTTCTGCTCTACTGCCTGACTCCACTCTGGGAAGAGCTCTCGGCCCCGCTGTGGCTTCTGTCGACCTGTCAGACCCCACCTCTGGCCACAGCTGGCCAGTCCCCAGGCAGGCAGCTAACCCTAGAGGGAAAACCATCTGTGGGCTGGGCTTCGTCCAGCCTCATGCCGTCAAGGGTCTGAAGGAAGACACTGCGAAGGTAACGATTTCAAAGCGATTTTAGTGGGGATTTAAGAAAAAAAGCCACGGAGATTAAATGCCTCTATAGTGAAACCTCAACGGCTTCCAGCTAAGACCTTGTCACTGGCAGTGTTAACACCAACAGGTGGTGACCACATTCGGCCACCGAGAGCAGAGGAAGTCGGTCCCAAGAGACAGACGTTACTATGCGAGTGCTGCCCAGTACCAGGACTGCACTTAGTACTTGAAGGTGTTAACCCTGGAGTCCAGCAAGGTCCATGGAGGAAATGAAGTAGCCAGGAGCTTAGGTTTAGTGTCCACAATGATAATCGGCATCACCTTGACCACTGGGCCGGCCTTCACCCTGCGGTGGGCAGCCTGAGATTTGGAGGTCGTCCAGCCCGTGAGGAAAGGGGATGTGGGGACCCAGCACTGCCCGGGCACCAGAGTAAAGCCCTAACCCCGGGTCCCCAAGCAGCTTTGCTCTCCATCGAGGTGGCCTTCACAGAAGCACCCCACCCCCTCACTTCAGCCAACGTGAGGAGTTTTCCATTCTTAGCTCCGACTCAAGCAGCAGGAATCCTAAGGGCTCCGCTCACCCACATCATAACGCTGTGTTCTAACCCTGTGCACGCAGCCCCGCTGCCAGGAAAAACATCTCGGTGCGGGGATTCCACCCCATGCCTGGTTACCCAGCGGGAGCTCATTCCGCCCCGCCCCGTGGATGGAAGGGACCCTCAGCCCTCCACAGGGAGAAGGCTCGGAGCCCCAGGGCAGCAGCAGACCACCAGGCCAGGACAGGAGGCAGCGCGCATCGTTCCCTTTGGAGAAAACAGTTCTTCAGCCACAATTCGCAAAATAAACAGACAGGGCAAAACCACTAGCGGGAAAAAAATGGGGAAACCAGAGCATTAAGGGCAGAGTAGAAGGAGTCTTTGAACTGAGACCAAACTAGAAAACAGAGACCTCCTCTGCCCTGCCTGTTTTTCCACACATCGCCTCCAACCCTCAAGTTAAAAAAAAAAAAAAAAAAAAAGCCATTAAAAAACCAAAGCTGTAAACTATTCCATCTGAGACGAGGCTGAGAAATGGAAGGAGAGACTGTGACAAAGAATGCCAGTCATCAAGTGTCTACCCGTCTCTGGTTTCCTGTAAAGCGAAGCCATCAGCCCCACAGCCTCGGCTGCACCCGAGGGTCAGCAGCGGGGAATCTGTGCAGTTGCCCACGAAACTCGTAAGACAGCAAGGATGTAAAAAGATGAGAGAAAAGCCAATGATCTTTTTTTTCCTTTTCTTTTCCTTCTTCTCCCTTCTCCTCCTTCTGTTTCTCCTCCTCCTTCTTTTCCTTCTCCTCCTCTTCCTCCTTCGTTTCCTTCTTCTTCCTCCTCTTCTCATCCATTAGCATCTTGCTGAGTCCAAGCTGCCCTTGAAATCTCCATCCTCCTGCCTCAGCCTCCTGCATGCTAGGATTATAAGCATGCACGTCCCCTCCCAGCAAGGATGATCTTTTTTAAATGGGGAAGAGGTGCGTATAACGAAGGCTACTGCTAGAGTTTGCAGAGGGAAAGACCACTGCACAATCTGATGGTTCCACAGTCAGGTTCAGACCCTGGCATTTAGCAGCTGGTGTCTCGGAACATGTTGCTTAGACTCTGGAGACCTGCTTCAGACTCGTGGTAAAGACTCAGCCTGGGGACCCTCCATGCAAGCTCAGCACACTCTTCAGGATGAGTGTAAGGAGAGCGCCCTTACTGTGATTGCTGTGACACATTTATTTAGAGAAGCAGGAGAAGTCAGAGTCATCGCCGGAGCATAAACTGCACGTGGGGCTCTGGGCTGTCTGGAGACTTCAAAGAACCACAAGCAAACCCCATTCCCAAATCCTAGAATGCAGGGAGATGTGGAGAGGAAGGAGGGGCTTCCTGCTGGGGCTTCCCTGGGAGCTGACGGGGTGTGACCGAGCCCGGGAGGTGGGGTGAAGCGGAGAGAGTGAAGGGAGGCTGAGGGGTCCACGATGCGACGGAGCTGAAGCCACTCAGTGCCAGGTGTGGGCTGACACACAGCCTCACTTCCTCATCCCCACGACGACAGCCTCATCGTCCCCACGGCACAGAGGAGGAAAGCAGAGGGAGCGCTAGGGACACTGCGGCACCCTCAAATCACAGAGCCAGGCACCCAGGGCAGCGCTGTGTCTCTGCTAACACAAGGCTGTCCCGCCCTCTGGGCCTCAGTTTCCCCCTCCCTTGCACTAGAGCCCTTGATGAGCATTCACAGCTCATGATCCCCCACAGTTTGAAGATGCCTTTCAGCCCCAATGACCATTCTCCAGCCAGGGAAAGAGAAATTGGGTCAATTTATGTTTTTAGGGTCCTTCCCCAATTTAGAATTTTATCCTGATTCCACAGCCCCTCACTCAAGGACCACACCTGTTTGTCACAAAGAAGGGTGGGCACACAGGAGCTCAGCCAGGTATAAAAGCTGGGCAGTGCCCCCAGGAGAGAAGTCCCTAGGTGTGGAAGGACAGTCAAAGTAGCCATCACCAGCACTCGGAGAAGTGATCAGTGTAGCCAGAATGCGTTTGCTAGGACAAAATGCCCAACATTCACAGTGTAAAGGGGGCGGGTAGATTTTGGCTCACGGTTTCAGTTCACGGTCAGCTGGCTCCAAGGCATGGTGGGAGGGTCTGGCAGAGAAAATGTACCCAACCCATGGCAGCCAGGGAGCAAAGAGAGAAGGGAGGACCAGGGACAAGAATGCACCCTTCCAAGTGGGGAGTGACCCACCCCTGTGACCCACCTCCCCAAGCAGGGCCACCTCCTAACAGCACATGCAGATGTGAACTCACCAAGGGATGAATCCACTGATGATACAGTGCCCTCGCCATCCAATTACCTTCTAACACACATGAGACTTTAGGGGGACATGTTAGATTTAGGTCATGACATTTCACTTCTGGTCTCCACGAGGCTCATGTCTCATGAATAATGCATTTACTCCACCTTTAAGAGTCCCCAAAATCTTAACAATTTCAGCATTACTGAAAAATCCAAGTCCAAAATCCCCTCTGATACTTGAGGCCAGTTCTAAGCTCTTATAGTTGAGTCCCTGAAAAAAATCAAAAAGAAGATTAAACTCTTTCAATGTACAGTGGTACACAGCAGATATTCCCATTTCAAAAAGGAGGTCTAGGGGGATAGAAAATAACTGGACCAATGCAGGACAAAAACCCAGCAAGACAAATATTAAATTCTGCAGGTCTATGTCCAACTCCCAGCGCAGGTTGTAGAGATATGAGCTCCAAAGGGCTCAGGCAGACCCATCCCTAAGACCAATGCTAGTTGCAGTACACATAGACATTCTCTTGGGCTGGCTACACTAGCTGCACATGACTTTCCTCAGCAAATAGTTCACATTCTTGGCATCTCCAATCTTCTAGGGTGTCCACTATTCCTTCGGCTTCACTCTCTTCGCCCTGAAGAGCACAACACCTGGCCTTCCAGACCTTCTTCTGAAACCTGAGTGAAAGCCTCCCTGATCCTGCGAATCTTGCATGTACATAAAGCCATCAGTATGTGAATGATGCCAGGGTCTGCCACCAGCTCAAGTAGTGGCTTGGTCCCCTTGGACTAAGGCTGCAGAAGCCTCCGAGTGCCTGCGTGGCTGAACTTGGGGAAACACTTCTCTGTGTAGCCTGAATGAGCAGCGTGGCCTGGAGGACTCTTCTCAAAGCCAAGTCTTTCAGAGGAGTTTAACTTTTTCTACCCTTGAGTCTACTGTAAGTGGCATCTGTCCAATTTCTGAGATGGCTTCAAGCCATCTTTCTGATTGTCCTGTGCTAAGAAGTTGGCTTCTTTTTAATGCTAGTTTTTTAGGAACCACACTCTCTTCTATTCAGACTTTATGGGTGCTTGCTGTCTGGCCAAGCCTCCCATCATAAGACTTCACTTTTTGTTCCTGGTTCTCACTATAAATTTTACTAAAAGCAACCCACCGTTAGTACCCATGGCACGTCCTGACCACTGGGCTGTCTTTTTCTCCTCTAGATCAATTAGCCCACCATTCTTAATCTCAGTCTCCCACAAAGTCTCAGGGCAGACAAAACATAGGCAAATTTTCTGTCAGGATATAACACACACAGCCTCTAGTCCAACTGCCAGTGGAGTCCTTGTTCCCACTTGAAACTTTCTAAGGCTGATCTTATGAGCTCTGACCAGTATCACACATGAAGCACTGCTCACAACATTCTAGAGCTTCTCTAGCATCCAACCTTTTCAGACTCTTCCTACAATCCAGTTCCAAAGGCTTCTGAACCACATGGTCAGGTACAGTCACAGCACTGACCCCACTCCTGATACCAATTTTTGTATCAGCTACTTTCCCATTCTTGGGACAAAATGCTAAACACTAGTAACTTAAAGGAGGAGAGGTTTATTTTGACTCACAGCTTCAGTCCGAGATTGAATGGTTCAGAGGCAGTCATGGTATGACAGAGGGGCATGGCAGAACAAACGTGCTCAATTAATAGTAGCCAAGAATCAGAGAGAGAAGAGAGAAGCTGGGGACAAGTATACACCATTCCGGGTCACATTCCCAGTTACTCACCTCCAACCATGCCCTACCTTCCAATAGCATATTCAAACATCAACACATCTATAGGTCAATCCACAGGCATCCCCATGATACAATCATCTTCCAAACACATGGGAGTTTGGGGGGGAGGGTTTAGATCTATCCCACAAAAAGCTATCAAGAATATTTTAGTAAAGGTCTCATCATTACACCATCGTATCTGCACACGCTTGCACAAACATGCACATGCATACACAGAGTTGACCCACCTCAAGAGAAGAAAGGGTGTATGTTTGGCTTGTGTCTAGATGTCCCCCCAAAGCCTCATGCCTTCATAGGTGGGGCTTTTCATAAGTGACTGGATCTACAGTGTGTGAATATGGATTAAGGGAGTGCTGTGACTAGTTCGTTCACTGATTGGTTTAGCATAGTTCTGGGTATGAATAATGGGAAGGCTCATCCTGGACGTGTGTGGCACCACCATAGGCTCATAGCCTGAATAAGGGAATACAGTCAATTCTCAACTTACGAACATTCAAATTGAGAAATTTCACAGATATGAATAGACTTTGCATTATGAACATTTGTAGATGTGAACAGATCACAGAAGTAGGCCACGTGTCGGCTGGACATTGTCGCAGTTGTGCTGCAGGTGCTAACTGTAGAGTGCAATAGTGTAGAGTAGGACAGTACAGCCAGGGATTTAGTGCACTTGTGTGTGTTTGGGGTTTTTGTGCCTTACATTGTTTATGTGTGTCAGAGGTGTGTAAGACTCACTTTGTCAGACTTACGAAGGAATCTGACTTATGAATGTTCTCCTAGAACAGAACTTGTTCGTAAATCAGGGACTTACTGTAAAGGGCCAAGGGAGCTGGCTGCTTGCTTCTGTCTGCCTGCCTGCCATGGGCTGTTTCCTCTCTGTGATGCCTCTCAGCCGTGCCATCTTGCCTTGCTGTTGACTATGGACTGAAACCTTTACACATCGTAAGTTAAAATAAATCTTTCCTCCTTCAACTTGCAGGCAACAGGTATTTTGTCCCAGCAACAAAGCAGTAACTGAGACAATATAAACACCCTTCTCAGTATATACTTCACTGGAAAAGAGCAGACTTGCTTGAATGATCTGCATTATTGTCACCATAGTCATGGTGACAGTGGTTGCTATTTTAAGCTCTTTCTGGTGGAAAGCAATGCTTGGTGTGAGGAACTGGTCCAACATCAGTTCTAGAAGCCCTGGGTTGAAGACTTCAGCCAGCAGATGGACTGAGTTATTTCACCTTCAGCTTTCCATGTATCCAAAAGGGTTACTGCCGCAGCAAGGGTGACCTCAGTGTGCTTGTCACCCAAGGAATGAGTCTCTCCATTTCACTGGTGAACCACAAGACCTTGGGCAAATCACTTTACCAGTCCCGGGTTCAGCTTCCACGTCTCCAAAATGGTGGTTATGGTCCTTACTCTCCACGGGTGTGGACCGTTCAGTGAGACTATTAAGCAGATCCATCACTTAGCACAGTGTCTGGCCCACAGGAAGCCCTAAGGGAAGGGCAGCTCCTGTTTTCATTGGAAAGCACAAGAACATTTTAGTATACAAACCACCAAGTCCTTCGCAGCCCTGCCCTCTCCAAAAAGACAAGACATCAAAAGCAGAGATCAGTTGGAGATTAAAACTTATATTTCCCTTCACACAAAAAATGCCTGGATGTTGAGGCCAGGGCAGGGCAAAAATGCTAATCCAAATGAACATGATGTTTCCAGCCATCCAAAGTGAACTATTTGAACAAACACTGCGGAGGGTTCAGGAATGAACTCAACAGGGCCCTCTAGAAAATTCAGAGAGGAGGACACAAGCTCATCAGTGCGTCCACGGGTCTGCCAGGAGCCCCTGGCCCTCAGCTGCACACACTCAGTGGGAAACGCACCACTTTAAAGCCATTGGAAAAGCCGCCAGCCGGGAAAGGAAAGTCGCTTTCCATGGATCAGCCAAGGAGAATCTGCTCCTGACAGCTGACGTCTTTTGCCCATTACTCAAAACTCAACCTTGATCTCAAAGCCAGTACCAGCCGCCTCCTTTCGGATGGCTTTCACAGATGACTGAGCAAGACCAGCACCCACATCCCTCAGGGGCGCGCTCCCGAGGGGCAGTCAGCACTGCAAGTTAAACTCCCGGTGCCGCATTTTGGAAGAACAGTGAACCAGTATGAGAAAAGTATCTTTTCACCACCAAAACATTGTCTGAAACAGGCAAAGTCTAAAAAAAACAGGATGCCTAATACATGCATGGAAATGCCGGCCAGGGTATGAACTGCATTGAACTGATACACACCTGACAGCCAGATGTCAGAGAAAAGGGAAAAGGACCCAGGGATTAAAACAAGGAAACAGGGCAGTGTATTAGCATCTACTGAAGCATACCAAACTCCTCCCAACCAGCAGCAAAATCATATGATTCCACACAGTTTCCACGGGGCAGGAGCTCTGGGTCCCAGACCAGTCTCTCCTGAGCTTGTGGGAAGATGTTGGCTGGAGACTCATTCATCTGAAGGCTTGGCTGGGGCTGGCGGACCCACTTCCGCTTGGTCCCTGCACATGGAACTTGTTTACAAGAGACCTAAGTTTCTCCTCCGTGGTTGGCTCGAGTGTTCTCAAAAGACAGCGACTGCTTTTCCCAGAGAAAATGCTCCAGGCAAGAGCAGGGAGGAAGCCAGGAGTCCTTCACAACCTCACCCTATCAGCCACACGTGGTATTTCTGCGCTACCCGATCGGCCCTATGCAATGTGGTAACTGAACAGACACAGGAGCAGGAATACCAGGAGGCAAGACTCATGGGACCTTTTTTGTTTGTTTGTTTGTTTGTTTGAGACAGGGTCTCACTATGCAGTTCAGCCTAGCCTTGAGCTCATTTTGTAGCCCAGGCTGGCCTCAAACTTGCAAGGCTCCTCCTGCCTCAGGCCCTGAGTGCTGGGATTACAAGCATGTACCACCAACTCAGCAGGACCATCTTAAAAGCAGCTGCTACAGACAGCCTAACAGACAAGAGGCTGCTGATGAATAGATTTTAATTACTGAACGATGGTAGAATTGCAAATGGCAACTCAGCCAGGGAACAGAATTAACTGGGGCCAGGAGTTTGGCTCAGTGGCTTAAGTGCCTACCTGGCAGGTGCGAGGTTGTGAGTTTGATCTCGGGTACTGCAAAAAAAAAAAAAAAAAAAAAAAAAACAGTGTCCAGGGAGCAGAATTACATCCTAAACTAGTGGCATTGAAGAGCTCTTGTGGTGTATCCAGGAGGGGAAGGTGATGGGAACGATTTGCTAGGCATGAGAACGCTGACTTACTAGGGTGCCTTTGGGGTCTGCAGATTGCAAGTAGGAGGTGGGGCGGGGGACCCCTCCATCTGCTACTAATCAGATGAATAACACTGTCATCTGAGTTAAGGAAAACACGCGGTTGGTGAGCTCTGACTTCTCACCAAGGCCGAGGCAGGCCTGGCTCCTATCCGGGCAGGAGGAAGCCACCTTCCTGAGAAATGCAGGTGTGCAGCTGGCGAGAGGCGGGGTCCCGGGAGGAGAGGGTTTCTGCCATAAGCGCTTCAGAAATACCTCTCAGGAAACACTCAATTCCCTGCCCTGCGCTCTGGGCCCTGCACCACCAGCCTCTGTCTTCCTCACCCCACAGGACAGCAACACCCCCGCCCCACCAGCCGCCCTCCGTCCAGGTCCCCCGCCGGCGTCCTCCGGCCCCACCCCACCCTGGACAGGCAGATCCGGGTCTCCGCAGCAGCAGGGGCTGGACAACCGCGAGGAAGCTCTCGGGCGCTCTCCTGCCCGGGGCCTCTGGCCACGGGAGTCTGGGCTGTTTTTGAGGATCACTCACACCTTTAGGCAGATTTTTTTAATCCATGTTTTCCAGCTTTTCTGGTTTACCTTGGAAGAGAGGTGGTCTAAATCAAGCTACTTCATTACCTTCACAAGTGCGCTCTTTAATTTCCAAACCTTTGGAGTTTGGCTTCTCCTCTGGTTAGCAGTTTCTAAAGTCATCATTACGTCGACAGGGATTTCTCTTTGAAGTCAGTGGAAACTTGCTGTATGGCCTAGAATGTGATTTATTTTAAATACAGTGTTGCCTCGGTTCACAAACTTAATTCTTTCCACACTTCTGGGGAAGATGCCCACTGTGGCCTTCCTGCAGGGAAAAAGGATATGGTCGTGTTTGTCACCCAGTGCAGAGCTCATGAACAGAAGCAAAATTTTGCTGAACACTTCTGTTTGTGAACCGAGCTGCTCACAAGCAGAAGCATTCGGGAACTGAGGTATTACTGTACAAATACCCTATGCATGCTTGAGAAGAATACACACTCTCTAATTACCAAATGCAGAAACTTGTGTACGTCCAGTAAGCCTAGGCTTATTTGGGTGTTTTGTTGTTTGTTTGTTTGTCTGTTGTACTGGAAACTGAACCCAGGGCCTTCACACTGAGCTATGTCCTCAGCTCTGAATTTTTTAATTCTGAGATAGGATCTCACTATGTCAACTACATTGCCCAGGCTGGGCTCAAATTTGCCATCCTCCTGCCTCAGCCTCACAAGTAGGTGGGATTACAGGTGTGCGCCAGCTGGGCCAAGCTTTTTAAAGTGTCTTCTTTGAAGTCTTCAACAAATTTACTAAAATTTTATGTTTTTCCTATCAATAAAATGAAAGAATTATGTTGAAATCTCCTGTTAATATGCGGGGTTTATGATTTTGCTTTGTAATTCTATTTGTAAATGTTTTTAATTTAATTTTTACTTTAGATATTTTGAGATTATTGTATTAGTTTATTTTGTATACTAGTTCTCTTTCTGGCAAATTACAGTTTTATTATTATGTAATGATACTATCCATAATGAGGCCCTTTATTTTCAAGTGTATTTGTCAAAAATTAATATAGTTTAAAACAGCTTTTGTTTAGTTAACACTGGTGTGCCATGTCTTTTTTCATGTTTTTTACTTTAAACCTTTCTGCATCCTTATATTTTTTTGGCATGTCACTTATAAATAGCATGAAATTAGACTTCAATTTAAAAGTTAATCTAAAATTTTGTCTTATAACTAGGAAGTTTAAAACATGTATATTTGTTGTAAATTTTATATATTTGCACTCATTTCTACCCTATATTTTAAATTTCAACCCGTCTCACTTTTTTCTTGTTCCTTTTCCTTTATTTCTAAACTAATAAATACTCCTCTACTCCTAGCAAGAAAGAGTCACAACACACTGTCATGATTCTGGATATCACTCTCTCCCTACCTTGTGTCTTGCTGACATTGTGTAGATTTTAGTTCTGAGTTTGCATGGTTTAATTTTTAATTTTGTTTTTAATAGAAAACTGACTTTACCCACATATTTTATAAACCTTACTTTGTATGCATTTTGAAGCATTCCTGAATTCTTTTCCCTTTTCATCTGAACACATTCTCTAAAAATGTATTCAGTACAGGTCCTTCTCTGCCCCTACTTCTGAGGCTTATAATGGTTGGGGAGACTTACTGTGTCTTTGAAAGACAGTTTTGCTGGATATAAAAATCTGTATTTTAAATTATTTTGTTTCGTTACCTTAAAAATAGTATCTAGATGCTTTCTTGCATGCAGTTGCTATTGAGATGTTTGGTATCCGTATGGGTGTAGTTCCAGTTACATAATTTGCCCTTTCTCTCTGAAAGATCTTTCTTTCTTTCTCTCTCTCTCTCTTTCTTTCTTTTTGCCTTTATTGTTTATGAATTTCACTAATCTATCTGGGTAACGGTTTTTCCTGACTTTTTGTTTGAGCTCTTCAGTCTGCTTATTCTGTGATCGCTTCTCTTTTTTTAACTCTAGGATACATCTTCAAATTTATTCAGTTTTTTTTTCAGTATTTCTTGCTCCTTTCTTATTTTTCTCTTTTTCTAAAGTCTGATTATCCACTATGTATGTTTCTATTCTCTGCATCTTTTTGCTTTCTATATCCTATTATCCCATATTTTATTATGTTTGGTTCCTGCTTATTGATATGATTGTCTTGCTCACTAATTCATGTTTTCATTGACTTCGATTCTACTTTATTTCATCCATTTTAACAATAATTTCAACCAATAAATTTTAAGCCAATTTTCACTTCTGCTTTATGTCTTCTTTATAATGCTATCCTAGTCCCTTATCTAAGTCGAGGGCTTTGCCGTGCTTGTGTTAACCTCCCATTCTGTTATGTTTCATCCGACTTCTTTTTTGTTTGTTTGGGTTTTTTTTTTTTTTTTTTTTTTTTTTTTTTTTTTTTTTTTTTTTTTTTTTTTTTTTTTTTTTTTTTTTTTTTTTTTTTTTTTTTTTTTTTTTTTTTTTTTTTTTTTTTTTTTTTTTTTTTTTTTTTTTGGTTTTTTTGGTTTTTTTGGTTTTTGTTTTTGTTTTTGCGGCACTGGGGATGGAACTCACAACCTCGCGCCTGCCAGGACAGGTGCTTAAGGCACTGAGCCAAACTCCCAGCCCTGGTTTTTTGAGGCAGGGTCACACTATGTAGCTCAGGCCGACCTTGCGCTCGTGTTGTAGCCCAAGCCGGCCTCGAACTCACAACGCTCCGCCTACCTCAGCCTCCCGAGTGCTGGGATCATCCGACTTCTTATCCTTTCTTTTAAGGAGTTCTCCAGGTAGCTCCTATTTGGGCCTGAGTCAGAGTCCCCATGTGGTATCCGATACACTACTTGCTGCCCGGAAGGGCTGAAGTTCAAACTCAACTCTGTGTCAGCCAGTGTGGCTCCAGGAGAGAAAGGAGCCGACCTCTGGGGCAGAGAGCCTGGGGTCACCAGCCATGCCCTGTGTGTCCAGAGCCTCGCCTTCTGGCCCTGGAGGGCCCACTTCCCTGGGAGGAGCTCAGAGAAATGAACCCCCAGGGCTGGTCGATGGACACCTCTCTTCTTCGACTCTTCATCCCCAAAGGGCTTTAACTAGGTCCTGATGATGCGGCTTTTGGCTCTTCTCACACCGAGGGACACAAAGCCATTGTCCCAAGTCAGTACTGTCCCAAGCCACGCTGCCACTCCCACCAGCCCTGCCTGGGAGTCATGGTTCAAAGCCGCCCGCACTGCCCCAGAGCTTTCCCAAAGTGCTTCTCCATTTGCAGGTTTGGCTTTTGTTTCATTTTTTCTTTTTTTGCCTGTATTCCACTATTCTCTCTATAATTTCCCCACGATTAACTGCAGATGGAGCTAAAAGCCTCTGCTGATTTGCATCTTGGAAAGATCTAAAAATTGTTCACAATACTTTATATGTACAATAAAAGACCCCACTCACCGTCTGAGTGAGTCCTGAGGTTATCAGCTATCGAGAAGATGGCTGGACCAAGTACCAGTTTCAAGTGGATGAATACATACATTGAGATTTTAATTTAAAACACACATATTCACGAAATATCCTATTATGCATAGTATCATGAAATTTTCTGCTATTACAATTGAGAGGACACTAGTCATTTAGAGGGAGAGGCAGACAATGAATGAACAAGCATAAATATTGTGACCTTTGGGTCTTTGGGCCAGGAATTTTTCTTTTAATATTGAAGTTGTGCTCACTGGAGTTCCATTTCTTTTCTGGCATAAATCACATCCATTGTGCATTATCCAAAATATTCTGATCATTTAAAATGGAATAGGAACTTAAAGACACTTGTAAAACAAATCTAATTTCAGAATCCTCCTTAACTTTTCATATATATTTCAGTCCCAATGATTTCAGCAGTAAGGTTTTTAAACACCACTTTATTTGTTTGCTTGTTTTGAAACAGTGTCTTGCTATGTAGTTCAGCTTTGAATTCACTATGCAGGCCAGGTGGCCTCAAACTAGTGGCAATCCTCCCGCCTCAGCCTCCCAAGTGCTGGAATTACAGGTGTGTGCCACCGTGCCCAGCCAAGCACCTCTTTATTTGAATTTGAAACATTCAGTCTGATTTTTATTTTTGAAACTTTCTGCACTCATTTCATCAGCTTGTACCATTTTTTCAATCACATCATTAGTAATTTAATTACAGCAAGAAGAATAGCTGGCCCGATAGGTCTGGCTCAATCACAGCTCACTGTCGATGTTAGCACAGGAACAGGAGCGCGAAGCGTGGGTTCCAGAGAGGGCCAGGGCGTGACCACGGGGGGCAGCCTCACCACTGCCCATCACATTTTAGAGCGAGGAAGGAAGCCGGGGACACCTGGCTCGCTGTGTTCTTTCTCACACGCCAAGGAATGCTTGGATGATCGGTTAATAAACTGAAATCCCCGATTCCAGACAGCCACTCCGAGGACCTGGCTTAGCTCCCGTGACAGCGCAGACCCACTGGGGAAGACGTCACACGGAGAGACCGTGGTCCAGAACCCACCTGAGCAGACCACACAGGGCTGCGGGACGAGCGCTGAGGGGGGTCCTCTCTTCGGTGTCTGAGGCCGTGTCCACTCCGACCCTGCAGCCCTGGATTCTCACTCAGTTGTGGGAAACCACAGCCTCCCCACCCGGGGAAGCAGCCGCAGGGGCAGCCTGGACGCCACACGCCCTCCGTGACCCAGCCTTAAGCACAAGGGCCACCCCGGCTCCGAGCTGGTGCAGGTGTGACCTTAAGCGAGGCACTAGGCCTTGGGCCGCTCCTCTGTCCCCAGTACAGGAGGTTCCGTTTGCCCAGCACCTGTCTGCTGAGCGCCTCCCACATGCCCGATTAACAAATGGTTCTGCCACGCGGGCTCTCGCTCCCTCCGAGGAGAGCAGTGTAATTCCACACTGAGCCAGGGCTCCCGGGGAAGCCACGCACCCTCATGGGAGAGGACGGGACAGCCCGACACCTCCGGGAGAGGTCACAGGGAACCACTGACCCTGAGGATTGTTCCCATTCTTTAATTATTCACTGTTGACTTAGGAGAGATTTGATGAACAAGATCTGCAGTCAGCTTAAATGAACCGTGTTTTCAAGGGAAGGAAAACTTGCCAAATATATCTTGAGACATTCGGTGCCATTTATTTATTAAAAGTCTCAATTCCTGTCACAATCAGATATTCACAAACCCTTCCAAACCATCTAATATACTTGGTCTTGAATATTTACTCTAACATTGAATCTTCTAGTTACTTGAGCAAAGCTGCAAATGCTCCAATGGGCTTTGTGTTGCTATAGTGAGACCATTCCACGAGTCTCCAAGACCTTAACCACGGGAACGGCCCACGACACCATGCTGCCACAGCTCCGCAGGCCCTACGCAGCTGGTCTGTTGAGACCCAGCCCATACCAGGGCCCCCCGCCTGTGTTATAAGAATTGATTCCCACACACAGTTTGAGGCTACTCAGCTAAGGGCTCGCCTAAAGTGATTCTAAATGTTAGTGCAACACCCAAGTCAGGCCTGTAAGTCAATGAGGCGTCCACGGGAACCACAGATATATCGAGGACTCTCGTCGAAAGTTTGCACAAACCGTGCACCATATATTTAAAAGCAATTTGAACAGTAGTGGTCTCCGTTTGCTGCATATTGGTATTGCGTTATTCAGCTTTTTCATGCTACAACAAAACACCTGAAGTAATCAGGTTATAAAGAAACAAGGTTGATCTTGGTGCACCATCCTGGGGCTTTCAGTCCATGGTTGGTTGGGCCCATTGCCTTGGGCCTGTGGTGGAGCAAAGCCACTCAGCTCAGGGCCTGGAAGCAAAAGAGCAAGAGGGAGGAGTTGGGGTCGCATAGTGCCCTCCCGGGGCACGCCCTCCGTGACCTCAGGGACCCCCTTGGGTGCAGTCACCTCCAGGGAGCATTCAGGATCCGCCCTGTAGCAGGAATGTGATGTGTTTGAATCTGGGTGGTTTCTGTGGTTCTTTTTTTATCAGTTTGATGGAGATATGAAATCAAAATGCAATAAAAAGGAACTCATTTTAAGTGTATATTTCAATGAAGTTTCTAAATAATCAAAATCAATTCTTAAATGCTATTTTAGATGACGTTAGCATTTACATTGGGTCTAATCCTGCTGTGGGATGAGTGTGGTCAGGCATCTTACACAGGGTAAAGCTGTAATCAGTAAAGGAGTGTGGTCCTGGGGCAAGCAATTAGTTTGCCAGAGTTGCCATGGCAAAGGACACTAACTGGGGGGAAGGTGTGGTCTCTCGCCGGAGGCCACGGTTCTGAACGTATGGCATGGAAGGGCCCCAAGCTCCTCCTACCTCTTCTGAGCGCCTTCTGTGGTCCTCAGTGGTCTCCGGCGCTCCCTGCTCTACAGGTGCATCGCCCCAGTCCTCCCTCTGCTCCTTCCTGCGTACCCCGTCTGTCTCTGGTCCACTCTCCCCTTTCTATGGACACTGGTCACACTGGATTAAGGCTCCCTCTAAGGACCGCATTTTAACTTTATCACCTCTGGCAAGACTATTTCCAAATAAGTTCATGCATGTTCTTTTGTGTTGGTGTTAAGACTTGAACGTGTGTCTTTCAAGGAAGACTTTTTAACCCATAGTGGTGACAAATGGCAGGAGGAGTAGAATCTCCCCAGAAATTGACCCAAATACACAGTGTGTTCAAAAATATATGGTGAATTTTTAAATTTTTAAAATCATTACACTAAAAGACACATTTCCACTCACCCCCCTAGGAATCCTCTCCATTGCCTCAAACACACTTATGCCGCTTTCGGAATTTATATTACAATTGCTTTTTACAGCAATTTCTTCTCTTTAACTTTTTATTAGCATGTGTTTGCAGCCATCTCTATCCCACAGAAACCCCTGCGTGTCTCTCCCCACCTCACTCGCCGGATCCTGCACCGCACGACTTCTCCAAAGCCAAAATGAACGGGAAAAACAAACATCGTGAGTCAGTTCAGGACACTGAAGCCGCCACAGCGGCACAAATAAAGACACTCACGAGCTAAAGAGAACTTCCACAGTGGCTTCAGAAGGTGGCAAGAACAAAGGGACTAGTGTGTTCAGGCTAAGGGGAAGGATTTCGAGGGGCATTAAGGGCGCTGTATCTTTCACTGCAACAAATTTTCTAAAGGTAAGCATCCCTCCTATTTTTTCTCACACTTTGTATGTACACACACGCTCACCCTAGGATGTGATAAACGTGGCATTTCGCACGAGTTGAGGAAAGATGGCTTACTGAGGTGGTGTTTGAATAAACAAGCAGCCACCTGCTGTCATCAACGCTCATTTCTACCCAAACTTCCCACCCATGCCTGCGTAGCATTCTAGTTTCCAGCTTTTGTCGCTAAGGCGTCCTCACCACCCTTGGGCTCTGTGGAGTAATCCAGCCAAATAAACCCACTTTGGTGCAAGCCTGGGTGGAGCTGGTGGGGCCCCCACAGCTCCCAGCCGTTTCTCCCAGCTGGAGACTCCTTTGCACTGCAGAAGTTTGCGTGTTTGTCCGACAGCTTCTCTCCCGGTCGTCACCCGTCTCTGTGGGGATCCCATCTGCTCTCTCCCTCTGTATGGAGACGGCTCTTTGAAGTTGATTGGTTGCCTCTCCGTCTCCCAGCATTCTGGGCCCCCCAGGAGAGCGATCAGTCAGGGCCAAGCTGTCCCTCGAGGACCACAAGGAAGTCTACGAAGCAGTCAGCGCGAAGCTATTTTAGAACCCAGACATCAAAGTATTTGGCTGGAATCCAGAGTTTCCGCCTCACTACGACTTCCTTCCAGAAAAGATTTAAACTGTGGGGAGGGGGAGACCCGCCTTCATTGGACCTCTAATTCCCAGAGCTGCCGTTGGGCTTCCTGCTACAGAAAAGAGGGCTGCTGGGAAGCTGGCTTATTATATTTTCCTGAAAGCTGATGAGACGAAGCAGTGCTAAAAGCAGACACCACAGGTGTCGGCCCAGGGGGCTCGTTTCCCCTGCGTTTCCTCTCCTGTGCCGCCTGGTTTTCCCTTTCAGCAGGGACGAGAGTTCCCCCTTCCTGCATGGCTCTCACATCTACAGAAAGACTCGCGGGTTACATTATTAGATTCTCAAAACAGTCCTCTCGGGTAGTTCTGTTACAGTCTTGATTTATTTACGAATGAGGAAACTGAGACTTCGCCAGGACCACATATTTAGGGAGCAGCTGCAGTCCCACTGCGGACAGGGCTGGTCGGCTCGGGGACGTGTGGCGCAGACGCAGGCCCGGATGGTGAGTGGGGTCCCACTCTCTGCAGCATCTGGTCACCTCCCTGGGGAATGTGGGCCCCATGTGGCAGATTTTTCTACTTTCTAAGAGAATTTTGAATTTAGCATTTTCAGTGAAATCTCCTGACTTTTAAACGTTGGCTACAGAGTTAAATAGATTTTTGAAGAAAAAACGAATAAGAGGCATCTATAGTCCTTTTTGAGCAGGAACTCTCATTTCCCATTCCTCACGTTTCTTGTGGGAGGAACTTTAGTGAGACTACCCCATATTCCATCTTTCTTGGCTGGTGACTTTGAAGATGGAACTGGGCATGCTCAGTGCGTCTCCTTCCTGCCAGGGGTGGTAAGCACAGCCTCTGCTTCTCTGGGTGGGAAAGCCTTGCCAACAGGAAGATGTTCTCTGTCCGCTCTACAGCTATGTTTGTTTCCTGTGCCAACCATAGCAGGCTACTGGCAACTGAAGGGCACATCGAAGCACTCCGTGAATGAAAACAGAATGTATCTGAGCCAAAAGGGAGGTGAAGTATGAATCCTGTTTGCCAACAACCAGTGCTCCCAAAATGGTGTCTGAGGAGTTCGATTTGATAAAGGGAAAAAGAACAAAGAGGGAGGAGGAGAAAAAGAAGAGGAAGAGGAAGAAGAGGAAGAAGGAGAAGAGGAAGAGGACGGGGAGGAAAAGGAGGGGAAAGAGGAAGAGGAGGAGAGAAAGGAGAAGGCAAAAGACAGGGAGGGGAAGGAAGAAGGAGGGGAGGAAGAGGAAGGAGAAAAGTGGGAGAGAATGAGGACGAGAAAGAGGAGGAGGAAGGGGAGGAGGAGGAGGTGGGGAGAGGGCAGAAGGAGGTGACAGCAACCCGTTGTTACAATTTCATTGGTTGCCTGGAAAAGTACAGCTCACTGATTGGCCAGCAGCCGCCTGTGACCCATTCCAGATAAGAATTCCAGCAAACAGGAGACGGCTTCTTCAGGGGTTGCTTGTGATCTCCATGCAGGAAGGAGTCTGCAGAAACCTGCCACTGCTGGGTCAGGGTGACGTAGGTAACCATGATCTCAGCTCTCA
>RJWM01034472.1:0-19645 GCA_004363535.1 Dasyprocta punctata | reverse complement strand
AAAGAAATGTGACCTTACTCCCTCCTCTCAGCTGGCAACCCCACCTGGAGTGTCTGAGGTCTCCCTCCTTTTGCCCAGTGAGGCACAGGAGGGTGGAGGAGCAGCAGGGGACCACAGCGGATGGGCATCTCCCCTGGGGTTGTAGTCACTCTTGAGGGGCCCATGAGTTTCTGAAGTCAGATTCTCCTTGCTGGTCTGGGTAATGGCCTACTGGGTGCCTGCAAGACCTCTCTGTTGGTTTTTCAGAAAATCAAACCCGACAGTGAGCTTTTTGAAGTCCGGGAGAAGCCTGGCCCCGAGATGCCAAACCTGGCTCCCTCTGTCACAAATAACGCTGACCTGACAGATGCTCGAGAGATCAACTTCGAGTACCTTAAACATGTTGTTTTAAAATTCATGTCCTGTCGCGAATCTGAGGTAAGGCACTCCCAAGCTATGTTTTGGGTTTTTGGCCCAGCACTGTGGAGTCAGCCCTGCCTGGCCTCCCACCCATGCGACTCTCCTCTTCCCCAGTCCTTTCCTCCCCCCCGGCCTTGGCCTGCAGACTGAGCAGCATCAGGCAGTGGGCTCCGCAGCAGCAGGCAGCGGGCTCCGCATCTCCATCCCTGCCAAGGTGCTGAGCTGAGTCCTGGAGACAGGTCTGCTCAGTTGCTGGGTCTTGCCAGTCTGCCAGTCGAAAGGTGGGAGGGGCAACATGAGACTATGCTGTTGCTGTCAGACCTCAGGAGCCATGAGCTTCACCCACCGCCTGGTCTTTGTTAACCAAGGCAACAGGAAATTCTGCCATTTCACCTCCTGACTTCCTGCCCCACCCCCACCAAGGCCCACCAATGAAGCAAAGCTTACTTCATTTCAGGCTTTTCATCTGATCAAAGCTGTGTCAGTGTTGCTGAACTTTTCTCAAGAGGAAGAGAATATGCTCAAAGAAACCCTGGAATATAAGGTAGGCGTCTCTGATCTGTTGTTTCAGCTACCAACAGTGTAGTCACTCATTCCACTGAGGTAAATGAGACTAGCCATGGAGGCAGGTAACCAGCTGCAGCTGCTTCCTCGCTTAGTTGCTTTGGGGCGATGACTTGATGAGTTGGTACTGAGGACAGTCTTTGTGCCTAAATGTCTGTCTGCGTCTGACTTCTAGACTTTGAAATTTTCAAAGACTTTCATTGATAGCACTTCGTCAACACCTAGACTTCAAAAAAGGCCTGGGAAAGCCAGGCATGGTGGTACACGCCTTTAATACCAGCTCTCAGGAGGCTGAGGTAGGTGGAGCATTGTGAGTTCGAGGCCCCCTTGGGCTACAACGTGAGTGCAAGGCTGGCCTGAGCTACACAGTGCGACCCTGCCTCAAAAAACCAGGGCCGGGAGTTTGGCTCAGTGACTTAAGTGCCTGTCTGGCAGTTGTGAGGTTACAAGTTCAAGCCCTGGTGCTGCAAAAAAAAAAAAAAGGCCTGGGAGGCAGGTGTGGTGGTGCACGCTTCTAACCCAGCACTCCGCAGGGTGAGGCAGGAGGATCACCAACAGTTGGAGACCAGTGTGGACTACTTAGTGATTCAAGGCTGAACTATATACAAGACTTTGTCAAAAAAAAAACAAGAAAAAGTGCTGCAAGTTAAACTCAGTAGCAGAGCACTTGCCTAGCATGTGCAAGACTGCAGGTTCGATTGTACCACAAAATAATAAAATTTCAAAAGCACACGCATAAATGCTATAATAGAGAAAATAACCTAAAATTCCATACCTTGTTCTCATCAATCCACTTTCTTTCATTTCCTCCCCTTACTTAGAATGGGATCCTCACCCAGCAGACTGGTTGCTGAAACCATCTTCATCCTCTGCTCACAGCCAGTCAGAATGCCTGGAGAGCAGGGCCCAGGGCCCAGGGAAGGGGAGGGCTTTGTCTGTCACCTCTGCACCTACTCTACTTCTCAAGAGCCTTTTTTGTTTCTTATGCAGATGTCCTGGTTTGGCTCCAAACCGACTCCCAAGGGCAGCATCCGGCCATCTATCTCAAACCCTCGGATACCATGGTCCTAGAGGAACCACTGAGGGATGAGCTCTATGGCTTACCACCTTTTTCTGTGAAAACAACGCTGACACACCTGCCTGGGTGGGTTTTTAATCACTGTAACTGCAGTATTTTGTACACATGTCTAAACATTGTTTACAAGACTTAAGGCCCACTTCCCTGCAGCCTGACATGAACCTCAGGAGGCAACTGATCCTGTGTCATTCTGGTCACCAAGTGGGAGGGTCCCAGCACTACCCAGATTTCCACAGTGCTGCTGATACCCAGTCCTGGCCAGCTCAAGTCTGCACCCGAGTCCTTTAACTGAACAGTAGCACTTAAAGCATCAGCATGTCAGGAGGCAGCTGACTCATCGTGTAGAGGACACTGGAGGTAGAGACAGCCTTCTGGAGTGTGCCCAGCAGGCCAGCCCCACCTGCTCCTCCATGAAAAGCCGCCTGGAGAGGGTGACTTTCCACAGCCCTCCTCCATAGTGTGTTTGGGGTCACAAGAGTGAGAAGAGGCTTTTAACCCTTCCTCTCAAGGACACATCATTTCAGTTTCCCAAACCACTTAGAACTTGAGATGGGTACATCTTTAAGACATACTGGGCCAGAATATGCAACTTTTTGATGGTATCTCCATTTTGCTTAAAGCTAGCAAACAGGTAAAAGATCCCAAGTATAGTACCAAATACACTCAATTGCCTTTTTAATGAATGTATTTGTCTTGGATAGGTTGCTGGTAAACCATTTTAAACTATTTTTTATAGCTAAAGTTCTTCACTATTATAAACTTATCTTCTTTATTATAAAATCCATTTAATTGGTATTCTTAAAGGAAAACCAGAGCATCAAGAGGAAACTATTTATAAAACCGGGGTTCCTGTCCCTTTGTAATTTTGCCAGCCTTCTGTGGAACGTGCTCGAAGAAGGTGGTATCTCATCTGCTTTGCTCTTAATTCTGTCATTCTACCACTGACCAAATGTTAATCACACCTTTTTACTAAAGGACAATCTGCTGGATTCAATAGAAGTAGCAGCTGTCCCTTCTTGCCCCAGCCTTGACCAAAAACATTACAGGCAGTCTGTCTTGTATGCAGAGCCCCGCTCCCCTTAAGGTGACACTACATTCACACCTGGCATCCACACAGCTGCAGCTGGTGGCAGCACTTGATAGCACACACACATACACCTCCCGGCAGCAGGTGACACACACTTGTATTTGTTATCACACATGTTGTGGAGAAGCCACAGCATCAAACCTAAAGGGCAATTGTTTTATAGTTTGATGAAAGTTTCACTGGTAAATAAACTGAATTAACTGGAGCTCCTAAATTTATTACCATTTTTCTAACTATGTACACTTCTTAGTTATGCTTAACATCAAAAATACACACATATGTACACCAATGCACACAAAAACAAAATCCCACAGAAAAGTACTTGCTGTTTACCCACTGAAGTTCCAGGTGGTATCAAGCCAGGGCATTGGCACCCTGGCCAAGCTTAGACTCTGCCATCCAGGACAGTCATTCTCCAGTCACCTACATGTGGCTCTCCTCACAGTCTGTCCCCTTCAGATTGCTACTTCCTATTTCGGTGAGCCCATGAAACAGGAGTCTCTTCTGTTCTGAGGGGTGAGGAGTAGCGTCTTATCAAAGTAGAATTTCCTCCCAGCTATTCCAGGAGCAAATCCTCAGGAGGCCCGGGAGGCCATGGCTTAACACGTGCTGTGGCCGCCCCCCTCCCGGGACTCCTCCACCCTTTGCGCTGGTCTCACCCCAGCCCACTCCCCAGCAGTCTGAGGTGCGGCTGGAGGCACATAGGAAGTTGACTGGCTTGGGAAGACTCCCTCTGACTAGGCTTTCTTCCTGCATGTTGTTTCCTTCAGCTTTAAGGGGACGAGTGGAGTAAATATTCCAAGTGATTTAATGCACTTTTACTTGTATAAAACTTTCTGTGATACAGTATATATACTGTATATGAGCAACGGATCTTTATATGAGCAGTGGATCTTGATCTCCCAGTATTGTAAATAGGGATTGTATAATCTAAAACCTGTTCTAAATTCATTTGTGGTGCAATACACTTTTTGATTAAAACTCTTTAATCCAGATGCAGCTGCAGTGGGTTTCACTTGATATTGTTTGGTATGTCTGTATTTCCTGACTCTTAAATCTAGTATGCTGGGTTGGGAATATAGCTCAGTAGCACAAGTGCCTGCTTGGCAAGCGCAAGGTCCTGAGTTTGATTCCTGATACCCCCCCCCCAAAATCTAGTACATTGTATCTTGTACTTAAAACTTCAAGGGTTACACCTTTGTCTTTCAGAAGGATCCTCCCCAGACTGGGTTTGGGCAAATAACTACATGTAATTTTAATGAAACCAACAGCCTAGTCCTACCTCCCAGGCAAGGAGCACAGGAGGCACAGGTTTGTCACTTTGGTGCGAGTCTGCGGACATTCATGGCCTGCGTGACCCGGGAGGGCTTCAGGACGACAAATGGGGCCCTCCCCTTTGCTACCTGTTTTTGGAGTTTAGTTCTTCAAACTTATCCAGACACAGCTAAGAGAACTCCTCCCAGAGCAGACACAGCTCAGGCGCACGCTTGGAAGACTATGTGTAATCACACAAACTGAAGACTTTGAAAAGCCTTGATCAATTATTAAATGTTTGGCACTTTATTAAATTAAATAAGCTCCAAAGTTACATACAAATCAAAGGAGTAAGAAACAATAAATAGTATTCAGCAAAACGCCTCTCCGTAGCAGCTGGCAGCAGGGTGGCTGAGGCTCACGGGACTGCCATGGCAGGAAGGCCTAGATTGCCGTGCTCGCTTCCTAGGGATGGCCACACAGAGACATGTCTCCCCTCCCATGTCACATTTCCAGAACAGCCGAACTCTCATTCGTTACCATCCCATTGTTACCACTCTTTACATACAGGAAACACACCGCAATGGATATACTAAGAAGCCAAGAGCTTTATTGATGCAGCAGGCACTTTACAACGAACCCGAGAGTCTGCCTTCTCTGCGAAGACAGGGTGTCTGTACAAACTCTCAGGCTTTCCCACGTCTGAAAAACAAGTTCTCCCGTTCACCGCAGCCCTTGGATCTGCACCTGCCCAAATCACCCCTCCCCCTTTCCAACAGGCAGTGCACACGGTAACACCTGACGGACACAGGCCAGCCACTCTGCAGATGCTCAAGGGTCAGTTCTACAGAACTCTGTAGGCGGCGGCAGACTCAGATCCTGCAAAGGATTTAGGAAACAGCGATTCTCCCTCCACCTCAAAAATAAAATACATTTCAGCAGATATGTGTCCTGAAATTTGTAGTTGGGAGTTCCTAGGGTGATGGTCCATTGTCAATCCCTTCTTCACCAGCCTGGGCATCAAATTCTTCAGGGAAACACGAGTCCTTTCTTTGTTTTGTTTTTGTTTTAAACAGTCTTTCTTGCTGTAAGAACTCTTATAATGGAGCCTAGTCCTCCTACAGCTAAGGCCTGTGGGGGCAGGAAAAGGAAACAAGTCAGATAAGACCTGGCCAGAGGGAGCCTGGCTCACGGGGAGATGACGGCGTGAGCCTGCGCTCCTCTGGACCCGAATGCTTTCATGCCCAGGCCTCTGATAAAGGAGTCCTGCAGCCAAGGCCTAAGAGCAGAACTGGCTTGCAACACTGACAAGCTCATAGACAGCCCAAGTTTCTCACTGCTTCCAAGCTGCTGGAGCGGCCCTGAGCAAAGAAATGTACGCCAGCCCATGAGAGCTGCCTGCTAACAGGGCTGCAGCATCACCTCAAAGATGAAAAGGCCTGGCCTCCACACCACTGCCGCCCACACCTGCCGAGCCAAGGAGCCGGAGGCAGAAGGCACAGACACGGCCCAGCACCTCGGCTGCCTCAGGACGGACCCACCAGTGAGAGTTGGCCGGGAAGGACAGCCTCAGTCACAGCCTGGTCCCCATTAATAGTGGGCGTGCCTGCCTGCTGTGGTGTCCAGGGAGGGGTGTGGGGAGGGATACAGTGGCATATAGCAGGACATGGACGTAACCAGAACCCCCAAAGCAGAGGACGCACAGAGCTTCTGCTTCAGGTAGATGAAGGCCACATTTAATGACCAAGTCTTCTGCCCACTGCACTGGCTGTAGACTGAGGCCAGATCAAGATGGAAGCCCTCCAAGCCGGTGGGAGGGCTCGCTCAGCCTGCAGTTCTGAGAGCATATCACGCTTCGCCAGCAGGAAAGTGTCGCAGAGCCTCCACCAGCAGGCCTTCCTCCAACCTCACCGTGCCACAGCATCTGCCCTCCGCCCCAAGGCCCCCTGCCCTGCCCGGCATGCCTCCACAGCTGCAAAGTGAGCACAGCACCATCACCACAGACAGCAGGGGCACGGATCAATGTCCGTCTGGGTTCAAGCCCGTCATCCTCACAAGCTGTCAGGCTGTCCTTCCTTGCTCTGGAAAATGGGACCTGCCAGCGTGACCCCTGGGTGAGGCAGCGGACCCTGCCGAAGCGCTGTGTTCACGTACCTTTTCGTGCCACTGGAGTAACACTGCACTGCTGTTTTCTGTGGGCTTCTCAAACCCTTTATAAATGTACTTCATTAACAAGTCAATGCCGTTTCTGTCCAGGGACTGCACAGCCTGCTCGATCTCGCTGCTCTTAAAGTTTGTGAGCACTTTCAGCACCACACCCTGGGCTCGCTCCTACAGAGGGAAGAAGCTGGGGTCAGCTGCTGTAACCAGGCACGGCCAAGGCCCCCAGCGGGGGCACAGGAGTGTCACACAGCAGAGCTTGTCCGCCACACTGCCTCATCTCTAATTTATCTAGTGTGTTTAAAAAAAATAAATGGGCTAAATAAAATTCTTTTACTGCTTCAAATTTTTATGTATTTTTTGTTTTATAAGATGGTCTCACTATACAGTTCAGGCTGACCTTGAACTCAGCAATCCTCCTGTCTCAGCCTTCTGAGTATTGGGGTATAGGAGTGGGCCACTATGCCCAGCTAAATCTCAGTGGTATTCCACTTGTTTTGGAGAGAATAAATGGTTTACTTAGGACTGGCCTTAAACTCGCAATCCTCCTGCCTCAGCCTTCCAAGTGTGTGCCATCATGTCTGGCTTAGCTTCACTATTTTTGATGATACCAGCATGGCCTTAAACCCCAAAGGATCACAACCATTAAGTATAATTTTAAAAAACAAAACACCCCCAGAGGTTTGAGTACAGTTCTGCAGGTATTCAGTAACAGAGGGGTCATTTCTCTTTACCTCTGCCAATGTGTGACCGCTGGTCACTTCACTCTGCCACCAGACAGACCTTCACTGCAGAGGCCCCTCTCCCTGGACCAAGTTTTAGCCTAGGTGAGGCAGTGAGCATAATGCTACCTTTTCTCCCAATTTTTGAAAGGCAGGAAATCCAAAAAGCACTCAAAACCCTCACACAGATAAAGCCCATTCAACCGCCTATAAAAATGTAACCACTGAGAAGCCCCAGTTGGTAGCTAATTTACCTGTTTTGCTCATCAACAAGGGCTGGGCTGACTTTTCACCCCAGAGGTCCCAGGGCAAAGGGAACAGTTTCTCTGGGGAGCTTTTTACTACATACGCTGTCTGCCTGGTTGTGGGGGTGTAGCTCCGAGGCAGAGCACTTGTCTAGCACACATATGGCAAAAAGAAAAATAAAAACACAAAATTCACTGACAGCTCCAAAGTCGGGAGCCTGATCCTCAGAAGTGCCAGGAGGCTGTGTGGCAGCGCTGCTAGGACCCCAGGGAGCTCACAGCCAGCCAAGGAGACACTGCCACACCACAGCCCTGGCCCCCAACAGCCACCAGAGCCGCAAGAGCCCTTTACCTTCACGGCCTGATTCTTGGTGTTGACTGGAGAGTTCCGCAAGGCTGCGTGGAAGGCCCGAAGCATGTCCCCTGTGCAGCAGCGCCAGTTAAGGATGGCTGGGCTCAGGTGCGGCCGCGCTTCCATCAACAGACTGCCCTCGAAAGCAGCTCAAGAGCAGACTCAAAAGGGATCTCACCCCTGCCACCCTCTCACCCCGCTGCCCTCACCACGGGTGCAACCTGTTTACAGCCTGCTGCCATCCTGAGCCACGGCGGGTGAAAGGTGCCGTTGCTGGCCCTGCCTTCTGCCTTCGCCTTAGTGGGTCCCCCTCAAACAACTGTCCTTGTGGGTCACTGCAGTAAAACTGGATGGAGCCAGCTGTACCCACTCAGGGCTGGGCACTATTCCTGCCCTAGTGAGCCCTCAGCCACCATGCACGAACCAGAAGTCACTCTCATCCTCTCAAAGGGAAGAATGAAGACCAAAAGAGGTTGAACTCTTCATTTAATCCTGCCTAGCAGTTAAATTACTCAAGAAATTAAAATGTGCTAAAACTTCTGCCTCCTGGGTCATTAAGGTCCCAAATGCTACAAGAGCCTTTGCCAGTGCCTTTGCTTCCCCACCCCCAAACTTCAGATGCAACCCTAACATCACATTCTTTGCCCGGCTCTAAATACCCTGGGAGCAAAGAAAATTACAATCTGGGTTAGGTCCCCAAAGGTGACACCTATTTTAAACTGAATTACATCAGCCGACTTTCATTTCCTCATGTGAAACACTGGCTTCAGCCAAAAAGCTTCAAAAATAGAACAAGGAATGGTTCTGCCCAATCAGGTCTTTACTCCTGCTCATGCAGCCATCCCCACGTGTGAGCAGACAGAGCCCCTGGTGCAAAGCTGAATTCCCGGCTCCGCTAGTCAGAGCTCCATCTTGAGAGCTGGGTCCACCACCAGGCAAGCCGCTCCCAGCCCCCCAGGAGCCCAGCTCCCTGCCTGGATCTGATCCACCTTCACTGGGAAAGGAAGCCCCCCAACCACTGCCCAACCTGGGCCAGTCCTGAAACCAGCCCCTGGTAACCTCTGTCTCAAAACTCTTCTAGTGCGTCCCCGGAGCAGAAGCAGGCTCCCAGGGCTCATGAGCAAATGCAGGCTAGCACCCTCTTCACTTCTGCCCGGCATAGTAGGAAACATGCCGATCACTCAGAAAGTGGATGGGCAACAGGAGCAGGAGGTGGTGTGCAGTGCCCAAGTCACTGCTTTCAAGTTAACTCCCTGCAGCACCAGTCATCAGGCAAGCACGCCTCGGAAAGTCCGAGGAGCAGGAGCCTGTTCCTGCAATCGCCAGTCATTCATGAAGCTGCCTCTAGCCCTAGCAGCTTAGGCTCTGACAGCAAACAGGCTGTGACGGCCGGAGACCCTGCTTTCTGTCACGGCCCCGCACACCGTGGACAGGATGGGTCTGATGTGGGATCTGCCCTGTGCTTTGCAGGTTGCTTGGCCACACAAGATTCCAACAGCACCCTCAAGCTGTGACAATTAGAATGTCCCTCAACGGTGCCAAATTTCCTGGGGGCCCAGGAGAGTGCAAAAGCGCTCAGAACCATTGGTCTCAACACAGACTCCTGCTCCAAGGACCAGAAGCTGCTTCACTGACAAATAAAGGAACTAGGAATACTTTGGAACTGCTTAAGATCCAGGATCTTCAGCCAGGCACGTTCACATCTCATCCCCAAAACTGTGACAGCAACCATCATTCTCATTTTAAAAACTATGAAACCGAGGCTCTGAGAAAGATGATTACCTGCCCAAGGTCACAAAGCCAAGGTGTCCAGCTGGCCCAAGCTCCTTCTGTAATCCTTCGCTGCTGCTCTACCCCAGACCCACGCTGCTTGCCCAGATGCTTGCCATGTGTGCCCAGAGATGCTCTGGTGGAACTGGTGAGGCCAGTGTGTTGGCCTTCATTTCACAGAGGACAATGTGGAGGCAGAGAGAGGGTATATGACCTATGCAAGGTCACACAGCTAAAGCAGGACACATCAATCTGTGTCAACACAGAGCCTATGTTCTATTTCCTGTGTGATCTCCCACCATGACACACTTCCCAGTACGGCCATAAGACCTCCACCTGCTCCGGCCATGGGTCAGTCCTTCTCCCAGGTCCCCGCTCCTAAAACTCCTAAAGACTATAGTTTAAATTCAAACACCTAATATAGGTCAGGCGTGATGGCACACGCCTATAATCCCAGCACTCAGGAGGCTGAGGCAGGAGGATCCTTGTGAGTTCAAGGCCAGCCTGGGATACACAGTGAGCTCAAGGCCAGCCTCAACTACATAGCGAGACACTGTCTCAAAAACAAACACCTAATGTAGGTCCAACGACTGGCACATGGTAGGAATTCAAATATTAACTCCTTCCTTCTCCCTATGTAGAACCCACATTTACCAGGATTTTACTTCTCATCTGCTACCCTCCCTTTCCCCAATCCCAAGAGGTACTCTCCATGGTAACAGGCTTCTGACAATAGTGGCAAAGCTACCAACCCCTGCGCTTTCTAAGCAGCCTAAGACACCCGACTATGACTAGCTGGGGACTCAGGGATCAGTGACCTTCAACGAGTCCCTGCAGCAGTAAGACCAAGGCAGTGGCTGGCCAGGCCAGTCTCTTCATCTGATGAATGAGGTGTCTGGGTCAAAGGCCTGAGCGTGGAGCTTTTTCAGCACCTCCTGCCCAACGGCCAGGCCTTGTACCAGACTGGAGAACCGACCTTACCTCCAGGGGCCCCTTCTCATGACCCCATTTCATTAGTAGAGTAAGTGAGAAATCTGGATGGGGCAGGAAATTCAAGTTTAAATCTCCACCTTTGAAATTTGAAAGCACATTCCAGTTCAAACAGTCTGCAGGTATGTGCTTTAAAGGGATATTGGAGGAGCACTGCAGGACTCCTCCCAAAAGCCAAAAGCAGTGGGCCTGACTTTCCAAGTGAGTCAACTGACTAAACACCCAGAACCTGATTTATATACAGCAGGAGCCTCCAACCCTGCCCTGGCAAGTGTGGGGGGAGGGGAGCACGCTTCCTGTAACACCATTTGAATAAAGAAAAATTCTTCCTGTGAGAATAAGTCAGTTTCCTGTGCAGAAAGTGCGAAGGAGCCAAACTGTGACAATCACCTCTATTTTTAATCTCCTCTTCTAAATGCTCGCTTTCTGTGGACACAAGAACAATCATTTCCAGTCTTGGGGCCCTGCTTTTCACACTTCACGCTATATAGTTTTCTTAGCTCTGCTAGTTTTTTCCACTGCTTCCTGCACGAGGACCATACAGTACCGCGGCAGCAGCCACACTCACTTGTTGAGCCGGGCTGAGAGAGACCAGGATGGTCCAAAGCCCAAGGTATTCAGCAAAGTGAGAACAGCTGAGGGGGTGGCATCAGGCCGACTCTGGGGTGGGAGGCGCAGTCCCAGACCTCTTAGGTTGCAGCGAGGGTGTCGCCTTCATGTCCCCCTTCCCTTAGCGCTCCTTCTCCTCAGTCCTCCCCCCACCTATTCTCTGGGGTCTGCCGTGGACCCCAAGGCAGGCCTGGGAGGACTGAGCCCTCCCGCCGACCAGCCACCGAGAACGGTGCTATTTCCCGCAGGAGGCACGGAGCGATGGGCGTCCTCGGCAGAGGCCGCCAGGGCAGACAGGGAGGCCCAAGGGAGGGAGCGCGGAGGAGCCGCCCACCAGGTCCAGGGCCGCGTGGGGGCGGGAGGAGGGAACTGGGGACCGGTAGAGGGGAGCCGAGCCCGAGGGGAGCCGGCCTGCGGGGGCTCGGGGGATGGGGAGCGAGGAGGCCGGGCTGCGGTGCCCGAGCCGGGGATGAGAAGGGTGAGCAGCCCGGGCTGAACCGGGCCGCCGCGCGGGGAAGGATATTGCCGCAGGAGCCCGTCCACCTCGCTGGGGTCCGGGCCTGGCTCTCCCGCCGCCGCCGCCGCCTCCTCCTGCTCGTCCACGAATTTGTTCTCGTCAAACTCATCGATGTCCACCCGGCGAAAGCGCGAGGACAGCGTGTTGCGGGCCATGGCGGGAGCTCGGAGCCCGCTTAGCCGGCTCCGCTCCGGGCCCGACCTCGCTCTGCTCTGCTCGCCACTGGTCCAGGCTCTGCCTCCGGCTCCGGCTCCTGCTCGGGGGCGGGAAGCAGGCGCCCGGCACCTCCTCCACCTCCTCCGCGCGTAGTCTCCACCGCCCGCCCACTTCCTGTCGACGCCGGAACCGGAAGCGCGGGACGGGGCTGTGGGAGGCGTGCCCGGCGCGGCTGGAGCGCCTAGAGCGGCTGTTGGTCGCCATGGCAACCCCGGCATCTTGGATGCTGTAAGTCTGCTTGTTCTTAGGCTTCTTCCCGGCCCCGAGGACTCTGTGGCTCACCGAATTTGAAACTAGGCCTCGTAGCACACGCCGACACAGACGCCGACTCTGGGGTGATCGTTTCTCAGACGGAGAGGACCCCAATCCCCCGGGAAGGCGGCTGGACCTGCTTCTCGAGCGCTGACCAGGCTTTTTGAAGAAACCTTCGCGCTAAGGCCTGTGCTATGCCCCGACAATGACCCGAGCCGTGGAGCCTTGGCCCCACACTGAGCCAGGAGCTGCCTACGCAGTGATACAGGAGTGTCCTGTCGTCAAAGGCGTGGGGAGACCCTATTAACTTTTAGCGTATCCAGGGGAGTGACAAGAGGCTTAAGAATTATTGTTCTTCTTTTCTGCTACTGGCGATTGAGCCGTGGGCCTTCTGCTGAGCTACATTCCTCCATCCGCCTTTTTAGGCAGCATCTCATAAAGTCAAACTTGTGATCTTCCTGCTTCAGCCTCCCAAAGTGCAGAGATTACACACCTGTGCCACCACGCCCAGAGCTGAAGACGTTTTGAGGGTGTAGGACTCTGCTTATATAGCAGTCACTTTGGCCTGCGGGTAAGGGCCAGGAGCGGGACATGACTGTGCGGCCACCATACCGGCAGGAAGAGAAAGGTCCTAGGATGCCGAGAACTCAGGCCTAACTGGACAGGCGTATTTCAGGATGAGGAATTCCCAGAATCTGAGGAAAGAGGTGGCACAATTGGGGTGCCACGACTGAGTTCCTGAGTAACTCTTTCAATTGACCTTATCCATAGGCTAAAATAGGTTTGTTCGAAACTATTTTCATTACATTTTTGTCTGATGGTCTTTTTAGTAAAAGTCAGTAGTTGAAACATGATTTGTTTTTATTGCTTTGCATACTTCTCATTGAACTGTCTGTACATCAGAAAATACTGCCTGAGTGATGTAACCCAAACGATGCTAAAAATACCAACTTCCAAGCTGGGCAGGGTGACACATGCCTGTAATCTCAACACTGGTAGGCTGAGGCATAAGGATCATAAGTTCAAGTCCAGCCCAGGCAATTTAACAAAACACTGTCAGAAGGAAAGAAAGAAAGAATGAGAAAGAGAGAGAAAGGCAGACGACTGGGGCTTCAACTCAGTACAACAACAAAAAGATACAGACTCCCACAGTGGTAAATAGGTGTTGAATAAAGTCTCAGGTTCAGAAACAATCAAAATCCACCTACATTTTGCCTCCATACCTGGAAAGAAAGCTTTGTGGTTCAGGACGCAGGCCACAAGACAGCAGAAATCCATATCCTCTTAGCATCCTGATGAGAAGGAATTTGAAACTAGGCCTGGTAGCACACGCCTGTAATCCCAGCATTTGGGTGGTTGAGGCAGGAGGAGTGAGGTGAATGTGAGGCAAGTGTGGGCTATGGTGAGTTCAAGGTCAGCCTAAAGTACATATTAAGACCCTGCCTAAAAAATATAAGAATGAAAAAAGAACTTGAAGCCAAAATTGTTAATTTTACAATTAAGGAAACAGCACCAGATAAAGGTGAATAATGTTCCAGTTCATGGTCATAGACTTCCATTCCAGTGAAGGAGGAAGAATTTAAAATTCAATATTATGGCCATATTATAGAAGGCATGTAGTGGTGCATGCCTATAAACTAGCACTCTTGGGAGGCTGAGACAGGAGGATCAGGAATTCAAATCCAGATTGGGCAACTTGGTGCTTAGGAAGACCCAGTCTGAATGTGGGGAACAGGGCTGCGGATGTAACTCAGGGTAAGGGCCCTGGGTTCAGTCTCCAGCATCAAAATAAATAAATTTTAAAAATCTGGGCCAAGGATATAGTTCAGCAGCACAGCATCCGCCTGGCACCAGCGCGATGTCATTTCAATTCCCAGTACCAAAAAAAAAAAAAAAATCCATTTATACTATGTCAGGGATGATTGAGTGTTGAGGGCAAAAAAATCCTCCAATGCCTGGGAGTTTCTTAGCTAAAGAAAAAGGACAAAATGTTAACTCAGATAGGACAGGCTTGGAAGTTGACTGCAGCAGAATGACATGATCTGACTTCTGGCTTGTGTTGAAAGGAGTCATCTAGCCAGGCATGGTGGTACAGTCCCAGCTTCTCAGAAGGCAGAGGCAGGAGGATCACAAATTCAAGGCCGACCTGGGCAACTTAGCAAATCCTAGTGCCAGCAAAATAAAAATAGGGCTAGGGATGCCTGTCAGTACTAGACAGCTTGCTTAGCATGTGCAAGGCCTGACTTCATGCCCCAGTACAACAAAAATGAAAAGATGACTTCTCTTGCAGTTGTATTGAGAACACACATGGAAGTAAGAACCAAAGCTGGGCAGGGCATGACACACACCTGTAATCCTGGCACTCTGGGAGGCTGAGTCAGAAAGATCGTGAGTTCAGTGATTCAGGAGAGAGACCCTTTCTCAAAAAAAAGGGCTGAGGTGGGTGGTGTAGCTGCAGGGCAAGGTCCCGGGTACAATCAGCAGTACCATCTCCTGACCCCAGCTAAAAAAGTGCGCCGAAGTCGAGTTTGGCGGTGCATGCCTGTAATCCCAGCGCTGGTAAGGCTGAGGCTGGAGGATCACTTCGAGTTCAAGGCTAACCAGGGCTACATACTGAATTCAAAGTCAGCCTGAACTGTACAGTGAGATCCTGCCTCAACCGCCCCCTCCAAAAGCGGCAAAGTTGAGAAAAATGATTCGGATGACAGCAATGGTACAGGTAGCAGACAATGGTAACTCAATCCAGCTCGTGCCAATAAGGGTGTTGGGAACAAATCACGTATTACCACCACACACACACATAGGGAAACTGAACCGAGATCCTTCACTCTGATATACCCCAAACCCCTTTTTTGAGACAGCGTCTCGCAGGAGCTGTAACTTTCGACCCTCCTGCCTCAGTCTCCCAGAGTGTGGACTACGCCACCTCCCCGGCGTTAGCGCTTCTTTGCAAACCCTCCCTCCCCATCCCCTCCGCACCCTCAGATCACGGGTGTTCAGCTCACAGCGGCAGACTGGGAGATGGTCAAGCTTCGCCGAATCAATGAGTGAACAAATACATGACTGAATGAAGAATCTGAGCCCTTCCTATGCCATCTTCGGCCAGCTCCCAGCTAGCTCTGGCCTCAGCCTTCCCAACTGCGTCGCCCAGGACCTAACGTCCACCTAGCTGGCCGGGAACTCCTGGAAAAATGCCGGGACCAATGGACGCAGCTCGGATTCCTCGGGCGTCTCAGGGAGAACGGATCACACGCTACTAGGCACAACGGTGAAAGGGGCGGGGCCGGGCTCCCGCGCCGCGGCGCCATTGGCTGCGCTGGCTGCCACCCGGCAGTAGTAGCGCAGGTCAGCCCCGCCCCTTCCTCTTTCCCTCCGAGCAGGCGACGGCGGCGGCTCCTTCTAGTGCAGCTATGGTGAGTATGAGGGAATCGGGTGCCATCCAGGCACCGTAGGACTCGGAGACCGGGGTGGGGGGCGCGGGCCGAGCCCCGGGATCTCACCTGCCGCTCGGGTGTGGGGGGCGTCGCACAGGACGGCCCAGCGCCGCCCGCAGCTCACCCTCGCCTTCTCCCCGGGTGGCTCGGACCGCGGGCCGCGCGCGTCTTCCGTCCGCGGCCTGAGAAGGCGGCGCAGCCGGGGACGGGCCTGGATTGCGGGAGGAGGCGAGGCGGCCCGCGGGGCGCCTGACCCCGACCTTGCCGCGTGCAGGCCAAGATTAAGGCTCGGGACCTTCGCGGCAAGAAGAAGGAAGAGCTGCTGAAACAGCTGGACGACCTGAAGGTGGAGCTGTCGCAGCTGCGCGTCGCCAAAGTGACGGGCGGCGCGGCGTCCAAGCTCTCCAAGATGTGAGTGGCCGACTGGGAGGGAGGGCGCGTGCGCCCCGGGCGCGGTCGTGGGGTTTCGAAGTTGTCTTCAGGAAGTGCCCCTTCTGGTCCCCGCGAGGCGCGTCCTTGGGTCACGTGGGAGACATGCTGTGTGCGTCCCTCACCTGCCTGTCACCCTGCCCCGAGCGACCCGGCGGCTTCTGGGCTGGAGAAGGAGCTGGGGGTCCCTGAAAACCCCTTTTTGTTTTTTGGTTTTTTTTGTGGCACCAGGGATCGAACTCACAACCTCGCACCTGTCAGAGAGGTGCTTAAGCCACTGAGCCAAACTCCCGGCCCTGGTTTTTTGAGGCAGGGTCGCACTATGTAGCTCAGGCCGGCCTCGAACTCACAACGCTCCTCCTACCTCAGCCTCCCGAATGCTGGGATTAAAGGTGTGCGCCGCCACGCCCGGCTCCTGAAAATCCTTTTTTTTTTTTTTCTTTTCTTGCACCTGGTCTTGTAGCTCAGGTTACACTAGAACTCGGGGCGCCCTTCTGACTCAGCCTCTCGGTTGTTAGGATTACAGCCCTGGGCCACCATGCCCAGCTTTGTTGTCGTTGCTTTTGGAGACTGGGTGTCACTGTTTTGAACATGCGTGGCCCAGGCTGTCCTTGCTCCTCAGTCCTGCCTCAGCTTCGGGAGTGCTGGGATTCCAGCCTGAAGAGCCGTCTTGCCGCTGCCTCCAAAGCCTGACTGGACCGTTTTTCCCGCCTCCCACTTTGACTTGACTTTAGTTGCCCCATGTGGTAGGAGGGGTCCTTGCGCCCTTCTTGAGCTGTCACCTAAACTTGGTTTATGCCAGTAAGGACATGGGTCTGGACCGAGTGCCCCGGGCGCCAGATTTGGCACAGATGGGCTGCCTATCTCTTAACGGTTTTGCAGGAGGCAGGGGGTGACTGAATGATTTGGCGGGCACCTCACCAGCCTTTTGCAGTGTGCCCTCCCTGCCCTTCTCGTTCGGCATGGCTGCAGGTGCCCCCAGCGTGTCACCTTCCCGGGTGTCTGCTTCCTCTCCTGGGACTCCCAAGGCTGGGAGGGTGCTTGACTGGGACTGACTCCCTCCCCTCCTTCAGGGTGACGTGGGGTCGGGGGTTTTCAGCCTCTGTTTTTGTCTCTGTGGACATCATAAACAGCAGGCGGGGCTCCCGGTCCCCCTGCCTTCTCACCTTGATCTCCCCTACAGACACGCACGGCGGTGGCGCTGCTTCTGCCGCTGACCTGCTTGGGACAGTACTCTCAGTCCTGAGGGAGAGGCCTTGGAGAGTGCTCAGTCCTTCTTGTTTCTCACTGACCTCTCTGTTTTGCAGCCGAGTTGTCCGCAAATCCATCGCCCGTGTTCTCACCGTTATCAACCAGACCCAGAAAGAAAACCTCAGGAAATACTACAAGGTAAGGCGCGCCGGGAGGCCCGGCTGCGGGCATCGTGAAGGTGGGAGGGCTCGGGCCCCTGCCCTGTGGCTAGGTTTGCCGCCTCGCCAGCAGTGTCCCATGTCCTGAGCTGAGTGGGTCCGTGGAGAGGGCTCTTGCTGCAGGCCGGCATCTTGAATCTCCTGGTCGGGGCTGATTGCTGTTTCGTTGGTGGTGCTGAGGGTAGAACTGGGGCCCACTAATGGTTCGGGTTGAGACCCTGAGGCTTTGGGGTTCGAGCAACTTGGCCTTGTTACCGAACGACATCACGGGGACTGGATGAGGGTGCTTGGGGGACTTGGTGGACATCTGACCTCTGGGTTCCACATTGTGACAGCTGTCTTGTAGTCTTGTCCCTGACGTTAGTTTTAGCAGGGTGTGGGTAGAAGCAGCAGCAGGACCTGGCAGGACTGGAACTCAGGACAGGTGGAAGCTGGTGGCCCCAGGTGGCACTTGGAGGAAGCCTCAGGCCTGCTTTTAAACCATGGGCTCGGCTGGCTGGCTTGCCTGGGACAGTCTCACTGGAAGTCACCTGGCAGGGCCTTGGTTACCTCTGCAGAACGGCCACACATCTGTGCCAGGTTAGAGTGGAAGTTTGACGCATCAGACAGGCTGTCCTTGTGGCCCAGTTGGCAGCCCAGGGCCCATCAGCAGCCGGACACGGGGTGCTGCCACCCTCTGGCTGTGTGCACACCTGTGAGGGACCTGTTTCCTCTGGAGGGGCCTGAGGCAGGGCAGAGGTGGTGACCAGGAAGAAGCGCCTTGGTGACTGTCCCTTGAGTGTCCTGAAGCTGGGAGGGTGCAGAGAGGGGACTGGGTGGTGGGACCTCCCTGCCCTTGTGCAGGCCTGGCAGGGGGCTCACCTCTAGGCCCCGCCCTGAGAGCGGCTCCTGCCGTGTGACGGTGGAGCATTGTCCTCCCTGAGCGTAGGCCCGGCACTGTGGGACAAGAGACCACTTTGTCTGGAGGACTTGCCGGGGAGGACCTGTGGTCAGCAGTGCTGACAGCGGCCCCGGCACAGCTCTGGGCAACAAGCACTGCGGGGACAGTGGTCAGGCCTTCCTCTGCTCAGCAGCGGCCATGGAGCCCTCACACTGCAGACTGACCTTCCTTGCCCCCATGCCTGCTTCACCCTCTCCCCGTCTCTGTCCCAGGGCAAGAAGTACAAGCCCCTGGACCTGCGGCCCAAGAAGACGCGAGCCATGCGCCGCCGGCTCAACAAGCACGAGGAGAAGCTGAAGACCAAGAAGCAGCAGCGCAAGGAGCGACTGTACCCGCTGCGCAAGTTTGCTGTCAAGGCCTGAACAGCGTGGTGGCAATAAAACTCACACTCTGGCCTTGGTGCTCTGTGCCTGCGCCGTGTCTGCCCGCCACCGGGCCAGCTTGCAAGGAGGGCAGAAGGTGAGGGCCACATCTGAGGGCCCCAGTGACCTGTGGGTCTGGGCATGGCCTCTGGGTGAGAGCCTGTCCCTGTGGCCAGTGGGTCCTGCTGGTCCTTTCTGTGCCGCAGCCACAGGCCTTACTTGAAGGTCTCCGGACACTGTCTGTCCTGTGGTCCCAGCCTTTGACTTGGCAGTAAAAGCGGCCAGGGGAATGGAGGAGGGGCCTCCCTGGGCCAGTGTGTACCTGTGTGTGAGTGTGTGTGTGTACACACATGTGCTAAATTCCTTGAGCTGGGCTCCAACTTGACATCCTCCTGCCTCAGCCTCCTAAGTAGCTGAGAATTACAGGCACATTGTGCAGTCAGCCTTGGCTCCAGTGTGGCATGTTTTCTTTCTTTCTTTTTTTTTTTTGTGTGTGTGTGTGTGGCACTGGGGATCAAACTCACAACCTTGCACCTGCCAGACAGGAGCTTAAGCCACTGAGCCAAACTCCCGGCCCTAGTTTTTGGAGGCAGGATCACACTGTGTAGCGCAGGCCGGCCTTGCGCTCGCTTTGTAGCCCAAGCTGGCCTCGAACTCACAACGCTCCTCCTACCTCAGCCTCCCAAGTGCTGGGATTAAGGCATACGCCACCACGCCCGGCTGTCAGCGTGGCATCTTTGAAAGCACCTCCACATGAGTTCCATTGCCTGTAGGGGGCTTGTAAAATACAGTATCTGCAAACTGCAGTGGGGTGGTTGACCTGAGGACTCCTGGGTTGTAGAGATGTGCGAGTGCC
>RJWM01034471.1:0-19683 GCA_004363535.1 Dasyprocta punctata | reverse complement strand
GAGCAGGAGCAGCCGGCGGTGGCCGTTTCCTCCAGGTGGGCAGACGGTGGCATTTCCGCAGTGTTTCTGAGTTTTCTGAGTCTCCACAGTGCGGGCGTATTGTTTCACGGGAACTGTGAGCCGTCTGACGTTGTTCAGGTGGCGCTCTGGGAAGGAAGGGGCTGCCTGAGGGAGGAGCGCAGCAGCAAAGCGCCATGGGTGCCGGGACCCGGTCCCTGCGATCAGCCTCCTGCTGCCCCAGCCACTCCCTGGCTCCAGGCCCCAGCCTAGGCAAGGGGGCGTCTCTGTCCCTGATCACAGCCCCCTGGTGCCTCCACCCACCTTGGCCTGTCTGACTGCCCCTCTGGCAGGCTGGGCCCTCCCACGTCCCACCCATCTCAGCCCTGGCCGAGGCAGGGGAAGGAGCCCCGGAACCTCTGTCCCCCAAGGAGCTGCTGCTTTCCCAGCCAGGCCAAAGGCCACCGGGAGTCCTAGCCAGGTCACCAGCGCTGGACAAGCCTGGGAAGGGCGGTGGGTGGGGCCCTCCTCCACCCAGACTGGGGCACGAGGGTTGTCTCACCCCCGTCTCGCTCGTCCATTCACTTGCTCTCAATCATTCATTCATTCTCTCACTCACTCATTCATTCATGCTTCCGTTTACTCTGTCATTCACTCACCTGCTCGCTCATGCACGCCCTAGTCACACACTCTCAATCATTCATTCATTCACTCGTCATTTATTTGTGCATTCACTCACTCACGCCTGAATTCATTTGGTCAATTTTTCATTCATTAAAAAAATTTGCTCACTCACTTGCTCACTCATTCTAGTGATTCTGTGTTTTATCGACTCACCCTGGAGAGTCCCTGGGGCAGGCTGGGGAGCTTGGGCATCCATCCAGCTGTTCATCTATCCATCCACCATCCAGCCATCCATGCCTCCATCCACCCGTCCATCTGCTCATCTGTCTACCCATTTGTCCTCTCACCTTTCTTTCCATTTATCCACCCATCATCTGTCCATCCATCCATTCCTTCATCCATCTGTGTACCCACCTTCCCATCTAGTTGTCCACCCATCAGTTACCCACCTCTCATCCATCCATCCATTTGTCTGTCCATTCATCTCTTCACCCACCCATTCATCCGTTTATCTCTTCACCCTTCCATCCATCCATCCATTGACCCACCTGAACACTTGTTTATTCAGCAGCTGATGTGCAGCAGGAGCTAGCAGGTGACGTTGTGACAGCTGGGAGTGTGGATACCTGGTGGGGACACACATTTCCGTGATCTTGGCAACAGGGTCGTGTTCTGAGCACTAACGCTGTCCTGGGTGCTCAGTGCTTTGTGCCCACAGAGTCAGAAAGTCCTGAAAGCAATGCAGGTATTTGCTCCAAGTTCCAAATGAAGCCGGGGTCCTGGAGCGGATTCTGGAAGTCGGGTCAGGGAGAGCTTGTCATGTGGCGGGGTGGTGCTGAGGGCCAGCGCCAGGGCTCCTCCGGGGAGCTGCTCCAGGGCTCAGCCCCGCAGCTGGCACTGTCCGCACCACTCCCGCTGCTGTCCCCCACCCTGCACAGGGACCATCCTGCTGGCTGTGCCAGCCCCAGAGGCTGGGCAGAGGTCGAGGTGGTGCGACGGCAACCAGAAACACCAAAACGACACCCAGGATTGGGAGGCAGATTTATGTTATGTCACCGGGCACTGATTGGAATCATCCCCAAGAGATCAGGCCCCAAGGCTCAGGGAAGGAGGTTTTATGGGGCTGCAAAGGGGAAGTGCAGAGACAGAGTTCTTGGCTGCCTTCGACTGGTTCTTACAATAGCATCACAGTGCCCAGCTGTTCCTAGGAGACGGGAGCAACCAGAACTGGAACGGGAACCACGACCTGGGCAACTAAGAAACTGAAGTGCACTGACCGGGGGGGTTTCTGCTACAGGGGCTTGGGGCGGGCAGCGCAGGCAGCTGCCGGAAGCCGCCGGGACCCTGCAGACCTGCGGGGCACAGTTCCCACCACGGCAGCGCTGAGCAAGGCCTAGGGCGGGAGGGGAGGCCAAGATGCAGGCACTCAATGGGGCGTCTGCTAAAGATGTCAGCCGCATGCCTGGCGCTGGGAGGGAGCCTGGACTCGGCCAGCGGGGTGTGGGTGGGGTTCAGGATCCCGCAGGGTGTAGTCTCACCTTCGGCCCCACCCTGCCCGCTGTCCTCTCACTGCAGGGCCAGGCAGCTGGGCCAGGCTGAGCGGGTCAGCTCAGCCAGAGACAGAAGTCACCGAGGAGCCCCACGCAGCATGGATTTGGAAGGAATATAGTGACAACTTCGCAAGAGACGGAAGGCCCTTGCAACACTTGGGAGCGGGCGTGCAGGGTCAGGAGCTCTGTCAGGAGCAACAGAGGGTGTCAATAATTAAGCAAATCCCTGAAGAAAATAATTCTCAAGCTGACAAAGGACGGGGGCTTGCGGATTCTCACTGAATCCTAAGTGGGACTGTGAAAATGATAAATATAATAATTCAGAAAAAGCCCCGATTTCAAGAATAAGGGGAACATCTTGGAAGCTTCCCTCAGAAAGGACCAGCTGTTGCAAAGGAGGTGGCCAAGGCAGCATCACGGCTGGAAGAGCCTGAGTTGGGTCCCCTGCCCGGAGGACAGCCCCGAGCCCCGGCTGCTGCACAGGAGGGGACGCAGGGCTGGGAGAGGGGCTGCCCCTCAGCGGGGGAGTCAGTGCTTGGGGACAGCCAGTGTCACTCGTCACAGAGGGACGGAAACCAAGCCACTCTCAGATCCCCCAAGAGGAAGGGGCTGGGGTCGGCCAGGGTGAGGAGAAGGAGCCCGCACAGGGCTGGCGGGACGGAAGTCAGCACCACTGCGGAGAGCAGTACGGGGTCCTCGGAAAGTCAGTGTGGGCGCACCCCGGCCAACAGGCCTACCTGGGGGAAGGAAACCAGTGCATTGCCACCGTTCACAGGAGCCGGAACTGCCCTGGATGACAACCCAGCAGGAAAGCGGGGCATACACGGCAAGGCGGGGTATGGACCCAGACCCAAGTCCCGCACTGGCCGTGACTCAGGGACCCGGATGAAGTCTGAAGCCCTGGGAAGTGAAGACTTGTGTCACCACCCGGCTGAGCGTATAACGCACCTGAGGTCAGACTGGCTACAGAGAGGTGAGGACGGTCCCCGCCCAGACCACCAGGCCCCGTGCGGGGAGCAGAGGGCCACACACATGCTGGGCAGGGCACAGAACCCCCCCCCCCCCGGGAGAGCAGAAAACCCGCGAGCAGGCACTTGGAGCTAGCGGAAGACAATCAGAGCAAATAAGAAAAGATTAATATGAGGAAAGTTGTATGAATTAAATATGAGACAAATAGTAGTAGAGAATGTAAACAGATCCAGTATCTGTTTTTCTGAGTAGATGAATGAACACATGAAGCCTGCCAAACCTGACAGACAAGGACCAAGTCAGGCGTGTAAACAAGAGCCCAGTAACACGGTGCGGCTGGAGATGCAGGCGGCCACTGCCCGGCCCGTGTCCCTTGCCCTGAGGAGTCTCCTCGACCGACTCCCAACTGCTGCTCCCTGACAGTCTGGCCACACATATACTCTGCAGATCACCCACATCTGGGCCCTTGGAGGCCACAGGCCCTGGGTGTCTGAGGTCAGTCTGGGCTTTGGCGTAGGATGGATGACATTAACAAAGACCCACCAAGTATCCAGGTACGTGTTTTAAACATGCAAATCAAGCTTGCGGACCATGAAAGTGCACGCTCGCCTTCCTGGCCACCCGAGGACCAGGCTCAGAGCTCAGTTACCTCCCCCACCCCTGATCCCCAAGCAAGGAGAGCCCTGTCGGTCCTAGGGAGGTGGCCGCGGCCCAGAGACTAGGGAGCCCCTGAGGCTCACTGTGGGACCCCTGGTCCTGGAGGTCACGCTGGAGGGACAGTGACGGCATCACCCTGGGGGCCGCCCTTTGGCCTGAGGACACCTCGACCTTGGCGCCAGGTCAGAGCAGGTCCCTCAGAGGGAGCTTCTTAGCGCAGGGCACTGAGTCTGGAACAGGAAATGTGTGCCCCGGATGTGGAGGCCTAAACAGCGTGAGCCCAGCAGCCACCCCGGGGTCAGAAGCCACTCTGGCAAAGTGGCTTTTGATGCCGCCTCAGGACGAAAGGGTTCTAACGAGGAGCTGGCTGGAGACCCGGACGCTGGGGCCCCAGTCAACCCCAGGCCCCAGCAAGGGGTGAGAGCGACTGCGTTTCATTCTGGCAAGTAAGTGCAACTGTAACCCACATCTTCAAATAGTCCAAAACCACGAACTGCAGTCCAGCCTTCATTCTGACATGAATGTCAAAAAATCTAAATAACACTTTGTAGGCCGAATATGGAAATTATCAAAAGAGTAAAACAGTATGGCAATGTGGTATTTATTGGAGAAACACTAGTATATCTTAATAATTGAGTATTTAATAACCAAATTCACTCTATGGCTAGGTCAGAGGAAAAATAAACTAAAATTATACCAACAGATATTGAAGAGGGTTATTATTAATTCAGCAGTCCAATACAAGGTCCATAATATAGGAATATGTAGAAATTTTCTTAATGCAATTAAGCAAGAACAAATGTAATTTTAACAGAAATGTGACAGGTATCTCAGTGATCATCAGAAACCAGTCATGCGTCCTGCTAGCCACATCCCTAAGAGACTGCTGAGGTTTTCAGGGTGCACGCTGGGTGACTGGATGACGAGCGTGATGTGAACAGTGGCAGAGGAGAGTTTTTAATGAGCGATGCCTCGCCAGATACACAACGGTGCAGCCAGCAGCCAAGCGAGCAGGGAAACAGCCACTAAAACTCAGACCGACTGGTGACGTGAATCGATTGAATCACACATCCCCGGAAGCGGAAGAAGAGGAGGCATCGACATCCGCGGTGCGGATACTGGAAGCTTCTTGGGAACCTATGACGAGAGGAAGTCCTGGCCCCTCTTTGCGAGGTTTCGATGTTGTTGAATGACCACAAAGAGGATTTGGTGCTACCAGTCTGGGAAAGGACCCAGCACCCACACAGCACCCGTCTCTCCAGGAAATACACTCGGAAAACCTTGATATGGGACGCAGCCTGGTGCCCCAGAAGACCTTACAGCAGCAGGCAGAGGGAGGACCCCAGCTCCTCCTCCAGGCTGTGCCTCAGTGTCCCCAGGCACAGGGTCGACCTGCTGTTGACAGAGGCCCCAGGAGAGACCCAGCTGTGCCTGGGTGTGAGGGGCACCTAGGACTGGCTCACCCCAACAAGGCCAGGGCAGTGGATGTGGCAGCCGAAGTGTACTCGCTGTCCTGCACAAGCTGCTGGCGACCAGGAGAAGCCGCGTGGGCCCCGCTCGTCCGTCTTCTCTCCTCCTGTCTCTCCCTTTCGTCTTCACGGTGCTGCTGTTGTAGACCTGTCCAGCCACGTGAGGTCACGCATGAGCCCCAGACTCCGGCAGGAGAACAGCCAGGGGAACACAGGAAACTAGACAGTCCTGGAGACCCTTAAATTAAGTAGGACAAAAATTTAAATGGGAACTAAATAGTAAAAATTGTTCAAATAATCTCAAAAAGGGAAAGAAAGTAAGAGAAAAGGAAATAGTTAAACAGCAATTAATAAATGGTAGATGGCAATATAAGTATGCCAATAACTTCACTGGAGGCAAATTGCTTTCGCAGAGCAATGAAATGGCAGGCATCGTCAGCCCGGATCAGCAGGGAGAGGCTCACTCTGTGTAGTCTCTGTGGTCGGGTCAGCATCTCCGAAGGCTGTGGGGCACACGGTCACCAGCCCGCAGCACATGGGTCCGTCATAGAGTCTCTAACAGGTGGCGCCTGCTGGAAGGAAGTGAGGTCCCTGGGGGCCTGGCCTTGAGGGGATATGGAACTCACCCTTCCTCTCCTCGGTTTGCTCCCTGGCCACCGTGAGTGGAGCAAGTTCCTCTTCCGCTTGTTCCCACCATCACGTTCTTCCTCCGCACAGACCAGATGAGCCAGCATGGAAACTCTGACGCCTTGAGCCACAGTGCACCTTTTTCCCTAGAGGAACCTGTCATAGTAGCGGGCAGTTGTCAAGCACAGCTGGAGAGTGACACACTGTGAAGTCGTGACCCAGGAGAAAACTGCCATAGCTACATGAATGCCGAGCCGAGCGGACTTCAGGGCACACCAACACCCTGGGAACCAAGAGGGAGGTTTCCTAACAATGAAAGGGCCAATTCTCCGAAAGGTGCGACAGAGCTAAGCATGAGAGCCCCTGATAACACAGCTTCAAAATCAACAGAGCCAAAAAGAGAAGCCAACAAAGTCACAAACACAATGGAAAACATCGGCACCCGCCTGTCAGTACCGCAGAACGGGGAGAGGGACACCGGGAGGACTGGAGGCCAGGGTGACGCCAACGTGACACCTGCGGCCACACCTGCTTGCATCTGGAGGCACACGGGGCACCCACGGAGCACCCCACGCCCCTCACGCAGCGGATGCTGAAGGGTCGGAGTCAGGGAATGCATCGGTTAATGCTGACCAGTATGGAATTAAACTCCCAACAGCAGAAAGAACAAGAAAACATTTGGAAATGAATAACCCACTTCTGAATGATTTATGGGTCAAGGAGACAGCCCCAGTGGAAACTTAAAAATATTCGGAGCTGAGTAAAAATGAAAATACATCAGATCACAATTTATGGAAGAGGGCAGTGCAGGGGAAGAAATTTACAGAATTAATCACTTGGATTAAGAAGAAACAGGGTCTTAACAGAACACCACTGTAAGAAGTTAGGAAAAACTGAATGAAACAAACCTAATACACATGGAGGGAAGGGAATAATAAGGATAATAATACATATTTTTATATACTAGCAAGGAACAGTTGAAATCCGAAATTAATGAAATGATAATTTAAAATAGCTCAAAAATGAGATGGGTTGGGATAAACCAAATGAAATGTACCAAATCTTTGTACTCAACATGACTAAAATGTTGATCAAGTACTCGAAGAAGACCTAATAAAGACAGAGGTGCACTTCGTTAGAGGATTGGAATATTCAGCATAAGAGAAACATCGACTTTCTGTGAGTTTATCCACAGACTTTAATAAAGTAAGTCCAGTGACGTTTCAGGCACAAAGTTTTGGAGACATAGAGAAGCTGTTTCTAAAATTTGCATAGACAAAGCTATGAGGATGGGCGACACCATTTTGAACAAATTGTGAATTTGGAGGAATTGTGCTCCTTTCTCACAGGCTGGTTTCCGGTCTGTGTCCCATTGTGAGGGGACAGGCCCAGAGCTGGGTGTGGGGCATGGGGGCTGGGAACAGGCCCAGAGCTGGGTGCAGGGCATGGGGGGCTGGGGCCAGGCCCAGAGCTGGGTGCGGGGCATGGGGGCTGGGGCCAGGCCCAGAGGTGGCCAGTCAATGCCCAGCAATGACAGAAGGATGCTACATTCAGTGGGAAAGAATAGCCTTCCACAAAAGGGGTGAGGGCAGTTGGAAATCTAGGCTTAAACTTTCCACCTTTGGCTAAAGTGAACCCCAGGTGAGCTGTAGATCTAAGTGTGGAAAGCAGAGCTGTTTGGTTACTAGAGGATGGCACCGGAGGAAACGTGCGTGGCCTGGACAGTCCAAGAGGTCAGGGACACGGCTCCTACAGGCACAGTGCATACGCAAGAAGCAACCGAGGGAGCTGGAGAGGACCCACACTCACAGCCACTGCTGTCTAAAAGGCTCTGCTCCCCGAGTAAGAAGACGAGGCGTCAGCTGGAGATGGTGTCTGCAAACCACGTATCCGATGGAGACCTGAGTCCGGGATGTGCGAGAGCTGTGGAAATTCCACAGTGAAAAATGTCAAAGGTGCGATTTTATAGTGGGTGGAAAATTGGACAGAAATGTCCTGAAGTGGCTACGGGAATCCAAGCAAGGGCTGAGCCAGATAGCACTGGACACACGTATTTCCAAAGTTCATTTAACAGTATATTAATCTTAAAATAAATAAAATAAAAGCTCAGCAACATATCATTCAAATAGCATAATCTAAGCAAATTGAAGGACGAAGATTTCCTTCTATTGAAAATTTCAATAGTGTATCACAAAATGGATAATTTAATCACAATGCCTGTACCCCAAAACTAACATATAAATAAAGGAATAAAACAAACAGAATAGAAAAAGAAACAAAATAGTATAAAGAAAACAAGACATACAATCAATGAACTTGAACCTAAGTAAAGATCAAGACAGATGATGATGCCCGGAAAACAGATAACTCTGAAAATTTCCATGAAGATTGATAAAGAGAAAAGCTAAAACCCAGTGTGCGTTTTTAGGATAAAAAAGTCCTAGCTTCAGAAGCAACCCAGATTAAAAAGATAAGACAATAATCTGAATAATTTAACACCAATGAAATTTTAAAATTAGGTGAAGTAGACCAAACCATGGAAAACACAATAGATCTGATTGAAGCAGATGTAAAAAATTTAATGATTGTATTAACCATTTATGAAGTTGAATCAGAGATAAAGTTTCTTCCCAGTAAGGAAGCAACACACCCAGATCATTTAAAGGCAAATCCTACCAAACAGTTATGAAGCAAAATGCAGGTTTGCCATCTGTACAAGGGGGTGTTCTGGACTGGGTCAGGGGAGGGCTGCCCCCGACGGCAGAGCAGCGGTGACCTCAGACTAGAGGGGGACGTCATGCGGAAGGGCTGGGCAGGGCGGGCGCTGGCAGACACCCAGAGCCGAGGGACGCCGGAAGAGAGGCTGGGCGTGTGGCCGGCGTGCAAGCCACAGAAGGCCGCACGGGCAGGGGGGAGAATGGTGCCGCTCATTTGCTGAATTAAAAAGGGAAATTCTAGCCCCAGTCACACCTCACACAAAGAATGATTCTGTTCGGATTATAGAGCAAAATGCAAAAGCTCAAGTAGCAGGCCGGAAAATGGGGAGCAGCCTTCTGCCCACGGAGCAGAGACCCCGAAAGAGCAGGCCGGGAAGCTGAGTGCTGATGCGCTTAACCGGCTCGAGTGCGGAAGGAAAGCCAAGGTGTGAAGCTGGGAAAACCGCTTGGAAACTTGGGCTTGACGGTGGATTTGTATCCTGAAGATGCAGAACCTTCCACACAGCAGTCAGGGGAGAAGGAGAAGCGTGGAAAGACCCGGACAGAACGCACCACGGTCAGGCGGCAGCCGGAGCAGAGCCGTGGGTGTATCTCCGCGCTGGCCTGGCGTCCGCGGACACAGGTGACCGGGGCCCCGCAGCCCGGGCCCTCGGGACTGGACCGGCTGAGCTGCGGACTGTGCAGCACGGCCGTGCGATTCCGGGAGGCAGCACCTGAGGCAGCCGCACTCCTCAGCCGCATGTGCGGGCCGCGGCCTTGCGGTGGGATTGCTGGACCTCGGCTCCGCACACCCCACGCGGGTGAGTCTCAGCATCGGGCTTATTTAGAGGAAAAATGAGCCCCTGAAGAACATGTCTAGTGTCATTCCACTTCTACAGAGTCTAAACAAGGAGCCTCTAAATATGTTATTTCTGGGTAGGAGTTACGTGTGTCAAATGATTTTATTTCAAAAAAGGAGGGAATGATTAACACAGAGGGGAGCACGATTTTTATTTGGGGAAATGAGAGTGGTTTGCAATCACTGAGGGAGGCCCTGGGGTGCGAAGCTCTGTAATGATCCGTTCTCCGAGCAGATGGCGGGGGAACGGAGTCTTTAGCCTTTGACACCATTATTCTTCATCTTTAAAATGCCCATCGTCGCTCTGTCTCCCATTCGCATGCTGGATGTCAGCAGAGGAAGTGGTGCCCTTGGATGGGCCGGGTACAGCCTGGGGGCCGTGAAGGGACGGCAGTGGCACTGAGCCAGCTCTGGGTCCAGTGCCTGGTTTAGGAGTTATGCTCCAGTGTGTTATCTGCTGGATGCGGTGCAGGAAGACCCAGGTTCCCGTGTTGACACAGTGAGCGTTGATCGGTCACCCCCCAGGGGAGTGAAACCACGGAGTCCCCTGCCTGCCACCCTGGTCTGTCCAGGGCTTTGGCGCTGGCTCCTGCTGGATTGGCCCAGGTGCCTGCCCTTGACCCATGCATCTTCCTGAGAGAAGAGAAGACTGCGATTCGGTGCACCGTCAGGGCTTACCCAGTGCCCAGCGGTCCTGCACCAGGAGCCTCGCTGTCCTCAGGAAAAGCCACAGGCCTGGCCTGCGGTGGCCGGGAACCGGCCCTCCACTTGGAAGCTCGGCAAAGGACTTTCAGCAAAACGGTCCCAGCTGCCCCGCCCAGGAGAATCACCCTCAGGGGGCTGCCCTGGGGTTTGCTCTAGACCTGTGGGAGGTCCTTTGGGCTCCGCACTTTGCTCCAGGGCCTCCTTGAGATGCTCAGAAGGGAGGAGCCAGGGTGCTGACGGCTAGGCCGGAGCAGGAGGAACACGAGGCGGCAGGAAAACTGAGGACAAGTGACGCTGCCGTGAGGACCGCGACCCTGGGAGAAGCGAGGGGTGTGTGTGTGCACCTGAGAGTGAATGTGTGTTATAAAAGAAAGTGCGAATTAAAAGTAAGAGGCTCGATTCTCTCTGAGAAATACAGGCAGAGACTTCTGGCTCCTCTGCCTTTGCTTTCAAGGTGCTTCCTGTCTTTGCAAAGTCTGTATGTCTGTGTGACAGCCTGACAACCTCGACAGCTTCACAACTTGGGGAGCAGGGTCCTTCCTCACAGTCCAGCCCAGCACCCTGACGCCTCCATCCTGGAGGGGAAACACGTGGCTTCCTGTGCAACCCGTGCGACTCCCAAAGCTGCCGCTGTCCTAGAGATGTGGGTCCTGTTCCTCCCTCTACAGACAGAGCCAACCTGTCCCGGGCCGTCCCAGGCGATGTCAGGACCGAGTACATGCCACAGCTGGTGCTGCGAGTGCCCCGCCTGAGAGCCAGCAACCGCTGAGCTCAGACCCTGCAGAGGCTGTGCTAGCTCAGCTCAAAGGTGAGGGTCTCACCTGTCTGTGCCACTGGATCACCTCCGACGAGCATTGCGTTCTGGTTTAACGCTTTTCAATAAGAGACTGTCCCTGTTCTCTCCTGCATTTCTAGAGAGCCTTCCTGGGTTTGGAAGACATTTTTGTTTCTCAGAATACTATTTCCCCAGCTCTGGGGATTGTGTGTGTGTGTGTGTGTGCGTGCGTGCACACGTGTGTATGTGTGTGCTCCAATGAGCATGCGTATGTCCGTATGTGTGTTGTACACAAATGAGTGCGCGAGCATGGACGGGTTTAGAGGGAGGAGAAGAGCCATTCTGATACCTGCTGTCGAAGAAAATAGTCGTGGTAAAGCCCAGGGAGGCCAGCTTTGTTCAGCACCATCGTGACAGGCGTAGGGGCACAGCGATGCGATTTCGCAGTGGGGCAGAGAGAGTGGGCAGAAGCATAGCACGGGTGAGTGAGGATGCGTGGCCATCAAGCAGGAGGGTCAGAGGATTGACCCAACCGGATGCTTCTGAAGAAAGACGGGTGGTCAGACATCGCCTGGGGCTGTTGGAGGATGCGGACCCACTCCCATACCCGGGGCTTGGGAGGAGGGTGGGGTTCTTGCTAAACTGACATGACAGGGATTCTGCTATAACTGGGGTTTCCAGGAAATGCAGCGGGCCCAGGCTGCTCCAGAGGCTGACTGCAGTGGGGACCGGGATAATCCTTGTCACTGTACATCCTGCGGGCCTGGAGCCCCGTCACTGGGAGTAAGGTGGCTATGAAAACCCCGTGGTCAGCTGGGGCAGCTGGAGTATGGGCTCGAGGTTGTGGGGGCCCTAACCTACACTGACCGAGTGTCCAGGGACAGAGCTGGCACGGAAGAGTGTGCAGCCGTGTGCGGTAGATAAGCAGCTGTGGAGGACACGGTGCGCAGCGTGCCCTCTGTCAGGTGACCTGCGAGGCGGCCTGCTGTCCCCTTATCTCATTATGTACATTCCAGGTTAGGGTTTGTCACTCACAAAAAGCAATTTCAAAAAAGATCAGGAAAAATAACCACAGACCTGAATGGGAAAAATACCGACAGCCCTGAGCCTTGGCCGTAGATTATAGAAAAGGGGAAGACTAGAGAGAGCTGCGTCCTTTGGACACCCTTTAAACACCCCAGAAACTTAATTCACACAGTGTGGACAGGAGTCATGGTGAAATCAGAGGTTGAAACCACTAACAACACCTGCAGTGTGAACTTCCGCGTGCAGAAGGACCCAATCCGAACGATACCCAGACCCACTGGAAACGTAAGAACAGGAGACTTGCAGAATCTGTGCCAGCTCAGACGACTGGACCAGAGAAGTCCAGTGGAAAGCTTGGTCAGGCCCAACTTGTGGCCACTGCAGTGTGACTGGTGTAATGGGACACAGGAAGCTTGGTTAGCCGGATTTTACATCACCCCATAAACGAAGATGAGGGCAGAAGGAAAGCAGCATGGAAAAGGTGAACACTCTCACTAACCAAAGCAGGCGAATTATTCCTTAAACAGGAGGAAAGGACCGGTCTTTATAGGGAGAAAAAGCTTTCTAAGGAAGACAGACTTCTGTGTGCCCGAAGACAAAGGCAGGAAGAGGAAAGCACACCTGCAGAGGGAGGGGTCTGCACCCAGACGCCTGATCCCGGCTCCCTCAGAATAGACCAGTTTACAAGTTAGTCCTGGGCGGTTACCTAATAGGCCATGGCCTAGGACGTGAACTGAACTGAAGGCTCAGGTGCTGATGGACTTTGAGGAGTGACTGTATCGTTAGGGTGCTAACTTCATAATTCAGTGAGATCATAATCTGATGGCATCGTTCAAGAGATGATGGAATATTGTGTGTGGGGCCTAGTTGAAGGAGTGGGTCATGGGGTGGTTAACAAAAAAATGCTTTGTACCTGGTGTCTTTCTCTCCAGATCTCTCCTTCGAACTCTTCCGGGGCCTCCACACCCTTCCACCATGGTGCTTCTGCTTTCTGCAGCCCTCAACGCAACGGAACCAGCTGACCATGGACTGAAACCTCTGAAACTGTAAGCCAAAATAAACCTCTTCAACTTTACACTGTTTATTGAAGGTGTTTTGAGAAGCTGGCTAATCCAGAAAATTGGTTTTGAGAAGTGGAGTCATTGCTGGGACCATACTTGATGATGTGGCTCAGAAGCCTTTGGAGTTGATTTGCAGGAAGAGTTTGGCAAGGTTTGGAGAGGCTGGCTAGAGAAACCCTAGAAGGCTGTAAGCAGAGCTTAATGAATGCTCAGATGGAAGCTCAGAAGACCATAGTGCTGACAGGAATGTGGGCAGTGAAGACTGCACTCGTGAGGTTTTAGATGGGAACAAGGACTCTACTGGGGATTGGAATAGTGGCCATTTGTGCTACATTCTGGCAAAGAATGTTATGCTTTGTCTATATCCTCAGATTTTGTGTGGATTGAATTTAGAGGCAATGGACTAATTATGCTGGCAGGGGAAGTGCCAAGGCAGCAGAGCATTCACACTGTGACATGGGTACTGCTGACTGCTTTCAGCCAGATTTACAGTGGGAATCAGGAACAAAAAGTCAAGTGGGAAGATTTGAAAACTTGCAGTTTGGGCAGAAAAGGAGTGCATGCAAAGTGGGGTACAAGGAAGGAGGGGTTGCTGAAGGGATTAAGGCCACTGAGGAGAAGCCAAGGACTTCGCACTAGAAAAACATGAAAGATACCTTGAGGATGTCTCAAGAAGTGGCCACACTCCACCCATCACAGGCTTTAAGGTATAAAACTATGAGTTAATGTTAAAGACTTTCCTTTAAAAAGAGATCCTACGGGGAGTCTCTACTTACTCATGGCCATCTAGGGAAATGTTTCCCAGGATTTATTTCACCATCCTCAGCTGTCAGAGGCCACTGCGACTGCAGCCCAAGGGGCCCCAGCTACTGCTCCCACTGGTGGCAGGGTCTTGAAGTCATCCACATAGTGCTGTTCTGTAGGCATGCAGAGTGCAAGTTATGGGGTCTTGGAGGTTTCCACAGAAATTTCAAAGGGAGGTCAGATGTTGTGTGACAGGGTCAAGGTCCTTGCTGTCAGCCCCAGAATGAGCAATGCATGAAGCTATAAGAGTGAAACCAAAGTTATATGAAAAGTCCAGGAGGTTGGAGACGCCAGGGATGTGAAACATATGCCAAAGGAGAGCTGCAGGAAGTGAGCAGAGCCAGCCTAAGAGAGAGACCATGAGGGCGGCACCAGCGAGCGGAGAGGGAGAGGCTGCCCAAGCCTTTGGAGCTCACATCGTGTCACCGTGTTCCCCAGATGCTGGGCACAGAGCTGGAGGACTCAGTGTTCACTCTGTTGGGTTTTGATCTTCCATTGGTCTAATTCTTCCTTTCAGTACCCCTGTTCCTTCCTTGTGGAATAAGCATCTTTATTCTGTGTCATTTTATCTTGGGAATGTGTAACTTGTTTTTTTTTTTTTTTAATTGTTACTATTTTTTATAGGCTCTTCAGCTAAGACCTCGCCTTGAGTTTCAGAGGAGACTTTGGGCTTGGGCTTTTGAGCAGTGGTGGAACTATGAGACCTCAGGGACTCTTGGAGATGGACTAAATGCACAGTGAGATGGACCAGCCGAGCTTTGGGGCCGGGGTGGAGCATTGTGGTTGGATGCAGTATGCTCCCCAAAAGGACTCATTGTGTTGAATGCTTGGCTGCTGATGGGCTTTTGGAAAGTGATTGGTCATGGTTGTTCTAACTGCATCAGTGGTTAAACCTTTGATGCGCTCCTAATTTGATGGTGTCATTGGGAGGTGACAGGAAAAGGCCCAGCTCAGTAGACGGCAGTGTGACCTTGGGGACTGTATCTGACTCCTTGCCCCACCCTCTCTGGCTGTGTCACCCTGGGTACCACGGGCGATTTTGGGTATCATGCAGTGAGTGACTCTCCTCCACCAGCCCTTCTGCCAGGATGTTTTTGCCTCACCACAGCCTGAAGCAGTGGAGCCAGTCAGCAACCATGAACCAAAACCTTCAAAACTGAGCCCAAACAAACCCTTCTCCCTGTAAGTTGCTGTTCTGAGCTACTTTGTCACAGTGAAGCAAACAAAGCTGACTTTTCACGAAGCAGAGCGCCTGCGTGTCTGAAGGTGTGTGGACAGGGTCACAGGTCGGCAGGAAGGCCGTGTGCCGGCCACAGTGTGGAGGGCCGCACACGTGGTGAGGGACTGCCCCAGAGCGGAGTGGGCGACGTCCCTTGGTCCTGCTCTCCCTTCCTGGGTCCTTCCGGGTCACCAGCCCTGTGAGCGGAGAGGGTTCCCAGGGTGCACTAAGGAGGAGTCAGGCTGGGCAGGGAGGGGCCTGGCCATGGTCCCCAACACTGCCAACCCCAAAGGCTGCGGGCTAGTCTTCCTTTCATCTGCGGTGTGAAGCTTTTGGGGAGGGGAGAAAACGGGGGGCTGCCCCTGTTCCCCTGTGCAGTGCAATCATAAACCCAGCACGTCACCCACAAAGGCAGCCGGGGCAACACTGAGTGGTGAGAAGGGAGAGACACCGCTGACACATCCACAGCCAGGCTCGGGGCTGTGCTTCCTCCATCTCCGCGGCCTGAGGAAGCCCAAAGCTGCAGCCAGGAAATGCGGCCAGCAGCAGGAGCAGCTCTCTCCAGCCACGTGACCAGGACAGACGGCGGCCTGAGAGGGCGGACACCTGGGAGCTCCAGGGTGGCAAGCCGGACAAACCCATGTGTAGTGGTTGATACGTTGTGTCAACTAAGCGACTCAGCAGGGGCCAGGGTCCTCACTTTGCTATCATCCTGAGCCTGTGCAAGAGGAGGGCAGGGGGTGGTGTGAGTGCTACCCCCACTCCCGGGGTGGGGTGGTGGCGGCAGCTTCCTTACAGTATAAGGAAGCAGAGGGACTTGCTCTCCCTCTTTTGAGCTTGTTGCTTTGCTGCCTTCTGTCACCTTGAAGTATTGCTCCTCTGCCAGGCCACCCTGCCTTGGAGCCAGCTAATTACCAACCGAAACCTCCACAAACAGTGGGCTAAACAAACCTTTCCTTCCTTAATTTGGGTGTTGGGTATTTTGTCCCAGCAATGAGAGGAAAGTAGCTAAGACATGGTGCTTGTCTCATTTAGACAAGAAAAATCTTTCAACGCTCAACCCTTAGGTGAGTCTCAGGGCAGCGCGGATGGTGCAGGTCCTACTTCCTTCTTGCTGTCTTGTACTTTGTGCATTTTAAGAGCTCATCATGGGTCAGAAAAAGGGTAACCATGACCCCACTAAGCCCCAGGCTCTGTGAGCCCAGTCATAAGGCTAATGTTCAGCCAGTAAGATGAGAAGAGTCTGCAGAACGTCCGCGAGCTGTTCCTAAGGATATCATTTCCTCTGGGGACCTTGTTTCCATGCTTGCGTTTTTCTGCCCTCATCGTGAGTGAGCCACGGGATGAAGAGTACTGGGGTGTGACAGAAGCTCTTCCCTTAGCCAAAGCCCCCAGTGGGGACACAGCCAACAGTGCTGCTCCCCCAAGCCAGCAGCAGCAAGCGGAGAGCCTCGGTTTCTCCTCTGCTGTGATACAGGTGCCCAGTGCCTCCTCCCCGACGAAGTGACTGAAGTACCTGACTGTGGCCCGCAATGCGCAGCAGACACCTGGACCCAGCAATAAGAGAACCTGCCCCCCAAACAGTACCTGGCCAGAGGAGCCCAGATGGCAAATAAACACAGAAACCCCTGCGCATCCTCCTGTGCAACCCCAGGGCCACCTGACACCCACTGCCCACCTGTGAGAAGGGGCAGCACCCCGAGCCCTGACCACACAGGCCGCGAGGACGGGAGAGCGGCAGTGAACCCGGTGGCTTCTGACGAGGCTGGACTTGCATCAGAGGAGCAGTCACGCTTTGGGTTTTACCCGAAGTGGGTGAGCACTGGTGCCCACACGCAAACCTGTGCGTGGGTGTTGATAGAATGATGAAGGTTGATAGACCTTCATCATTGCCAAAGCTCAGAAGCCACTGAGATGCCCTTAAATGGTGGGTGGGTCAATCACCCGTGGCGCATCCAGAGAATGGAATATCGTTCAGCGTGAAGGGGAAATGAGCCGTGAAGCCAAGGAAAGATACGCAGGAATCTCAGACTCGCTCCTCCGTGAGAGAGGCCAGTTTGAAGAAGCTGCAGACTGCACCATTCCAACGGGGGCCACGCTGCAAAGGGCAGCACCATGGAGACGGTGGAAGGACCAGTGGCAGCCAGGGACTGGGGACAAAGACGGGCAAACAGCCAGGCAGCGATGCTGGCTGATCCCACAGTGGGGACAAGCATCGTGCGCAGTTTCCCAGACGCTCGGGTGTTCCACGCCGATGTTTTATACATCAGCACGTGCAAGGGCACGCACTCTGGCCCGATTGCTGACCACAGGCTGGGTGACAGTGACGACTGTAACAAACGCGCCACACTGCTGGGGATGCTGACACTGGAGGGGCTGTGTGTGCGGTGAGGGGTCGTGGGAGAGCTCCGTACTTTCTTTTCGATTTTGCTAGGGACCTAAACTGCTCTCAAAAACGAAGTATTTTTAAAATAAAACCTGTCGATTAGAAAGTTCCTTCTGCTCTATGGTTCTGCCCCACTGGCCTCTTCCACGTTCCTGGACGGTCTTGGCCACGGTCCTGCACTGGCCAAGCCTGTGAGTGGCCTTCTGCAGAGAGGGTGGGAAGTGGGGGCCCTTGGGTGCAGCCAGAGCAGCAGGCGGGACCCAGGCCAGCTCCACTGGGACTCCCTCACACCGACCGCCCAGCCCTGCGCCCTCCCAATGCGTCCACAACGCACCCGGCCCACGCAGCCCTGGTCTCCGTCCTCGCGCGGCTGCCTCAGCCCTGGGCAGCCCTGGCCCGGCTCTGAATCTCCGTCCTGAGGCCTGGGGCCCCGAGAGGATCTTGGATCTGTCTGCTGGTTTGTGGCTGCTAGCCAGGGTGGGGGACAGGACACTGCGCCTGAGGACACAGCCTCAGTGAACTGCAGAGCAGAGGCCCTGGGGCCGCTCACACCGGCAGAAAGGGGGCAGAGGAGGCCGTGTTCATGAGGGCTGGTCACAGGGTGCCCCGTGGCGTCCCACTCGGCGAAGCCAAGAGCCAAGGGGTCTCTGGAGCCCTGGGGCCACTCCTAGGACAGCAACAAGGCAGAGCCCATGAGCAGAAGGTTGTGTGGAGAAGGAGCCGGCAAACAGGAGGAAGAAGGGGTGCCCAGTGTGCCCAGCACTCTCCGGGGTCTCCTCCCCCAGGCCCACGGGGCCGGTTATCAGCTCACATAACCCCGAGGAGTTGTCTGTGGCCTGCGCGGGCGGCCTGCTCAGTCCTGCGGTGATTGGCTCTCCTCGGGCGTCGCCTCGGCCTCGCTCTCTCCATTTAGGCGATATTTGAGACGCGGATTGAAAAATCCCCTCGGCGCCCGCGCGCATCTCCATTTCCCCGCGCTGCGGCTGCGGCGGCGCCGGGACTGCGGAGCCTTCGCCTTCATCACGGCTCAAGGTCGGCGCAGCCAATCTCCCGCCGCGCATTCCCGATCGGGAGCTCCCTCAAGCATGAACTATCAAATTATTGTCAATTCCGGCTGATTTTCTAACAGACAATGGAAAATCTTTGGTGGACTTCGTCTGTGACTCCTACCCACTTTCTTATTTATTCAAAAAAATAACAGCGAAAGGTCACGGGCCCGGTATACGCAGTTAGCTCTTTGCTGTTTATTGAGTTTTTATGCTTGGTTTAAAGCTGAATTACTGGGGCATAAAGTGAAAATGCATTTATACCCTTCAGGAAAATCTGTACATAAAAATTAAATTGTGTTATGAAAAGTAGAGAGAGCCACGTGGGAAGCTCGGAAGAATTGATTAGGAGATCAAAGTGCCTCTGAGGACGCGTTATAATTGCTCAGGCCTGTCACTGCGCGTGTGTTTTTTGTCATTTGGAGTCATTTAGTGAGGCCTCCTGCCCGCTGCAGGGCCGGCGCCGGGTGCCGCCTGTCCGGCTGAGGGCGGGCCCTGGCGACCTCAGGGCAGGGCAGGCAGGGCCGAGGCCCCGGCTCTGACCCGCCGCACCCTCAGGGACAGTGGGGCGCAGACCCGGCTCCCACGGCCTGGGCCGCAGTGGAAGGGGAGAAACCCGGGGACAGGTGACCAGCGGGGTACTGTGGTCAGGATGGGGCGAGGGCAGCCCTGCTGCAGGAGCGAGGACGAGCGCGTGGACAGGAGCTGCCATTAAGGGAGGCAACGTCCTCCTCGCTGAGGGCAGAGGCGGCAGCAGGCACAGGCCACGTCCCCACCCCGCCCGCCGCTGCCTCTGCTCCTGTCCGCACCTGGGAGGGTCACCAGCCCCGCGGTCGCTCTGATGGAGCACCACGCCCATGTGCACCTCAGCCTTTGTGGGGTCCTCCAGCAGCCACACTGCCCCGGGCGGGTGACCGGGAGTGTCTTAGCCCCAAGGACGCTGGAACCTGCAGGCTCAGATTTCCATTTCCGCTTCCGGTTCCATGATTCTGAGCTCGGGCTCTGTGAACCAGGAAGGACCCAGCTCATGTTTCCAGGGACGGACGCTTCACCCCTCGGGTGCTCACCCGGCCAGATCACAGCCCCGGAAAGAGCAGGCCGGGTCCACGTCTGGGCTCTGGGCAGCCTCCTCTCCCTGTGCGCCCAGGACCCCCAGTGGAGGCCCAGGCCTGCTGAGTGTGGCCGCCAGAGCATCACAGGGATAAGGACATTT